>PVKA01026317.1:0-25172 GCA_004027165.1 Ctenomys sociabilis | reverse complement strand
TTACAGGCTTTCACTATTCCTGAGGAGTTTTGAGTGTGAAGAGTCAGACAGGAAAACAGCCTAAATTTAACCAACAAAAGGCTAATATAAATCACCATACCTGCTCTGCATTGGAGTGTGGAACTTACACTCTTCTTAAAGAGTCATATATTAGTTATAATTTTCTTCTCTCCTACCTGGCTTTTATTTTTATCCTGTCTATGGTTTGAACCAGACCATGGACCATAGCATTGGCCTCCCATTCTGAGCTGCTGAGGCCTGAGAATCCACTTCCCATCCCTGTCTGCCAATCTACCTTTCAGTCCAGGTTTCAGTCCCAGCTCACCATCCTGTCACATGCTAGGAGGAGTGACACTTCTGGACTAGTGTGGAATTGCAGTGAGCAAAGGATGTTTGCAGATAGCAGGCAGCCTTAGGACAGGGACAGAGGCTACAGGTGCACTCTCTGCTATGGTGAGGCTGGCCAGCCTCAGGACAAAGCCTACCATGGACCTAATGTGGGAGACCATGCAGAAGAACTCAGAACTGACCACTTCCCTGTCAGTACCAGACAGAGTTTCCTCACGTGTAGCTCCAGGGGAACCCTTCCATCTGTCTGTTCCTCACTCTCTAGGTGACCTGCACATGGAGACTCTGGACAATAAAGGTGCCATCTGGAGCACCACAAGTCCTCTTCCCCTGAAATTGATTGACAAAAAGAGGAGCCTCTGGAGGTGAGTGAGAAGTTCTGGCTGCAAATTCCAGGCTCACCCTCCACATTACCTATACTGGGTCCCACAGACAGTGCCCACAGCATCTCTGCTTGTTCTTCCCTTCTAACAAAATTATAAAGAACTGACAAAAATTATAAAGTGGCAGGTTTTTTTAATATGGAATGATAAGGGCTTTGCTTTTGTTTTACTTTTTTGTTTTTATTGAATTTTTTATTTTTAAAAGTATAAAAATAATAAGGAAAAAATCTTTAGAAATGATAGGGAATTTCACTAAATAAAATGAAATAGTTAATTCTTAAATTTTTTTCATTTCTCTTCTTTTTAACTTTTTTTGTCCACCTTTGCAAGCTTATATCTGGTAATCTGAACAAACAATTTGGAGACAACAATGTGCAATAAAACAACCATTGCTAGCCAGGTGTGTTAACGCATGCCTGTAATCCCAGCACTCGGGAGGCTGAGGCAGGAGGATTGTTGTGAGTTCGAGACCAGCCTGAGCTACAAAGTGAGCTTAAGGCCAGCCTGAACTGCATAGTGAGACCCTGTCTCAAAAAGACAAAAAAAAAAAAAAACATTGCTGAATTCCTATCATTTTATTTAATAAAAGATGTATTTAAATGAAAATGATTGATTCTAATAAAAGGTGAAGTAAAGACATTCTCCATACCCCAGATTCAGCCCCAATATTACTAAAATCATTCAACTATTCTTTCTTCTCTTTTCTCCTTTTGTTAGACAACCTTTTCACAGTATTTTCAATTGATCAGATCAGGTGATTTTATCCTTAAATCATTATGCCTTTCAAAAATAAAAAGGTTTTCTTCCATAAATACCATTCTATTATGGCATCTAACAAAACTGATAGTGTTTCATATCATCTAAACACAGTGTCCAGATTTGTTCCATTCTCTACACGTTCTAGTTAAGGATTCACTCTACACATCATACAAGGTCCATATGGGACATTTGTTTTCTGCCCTAAATCTCATTTCAATCACTCATAATATATGTTGCTCTTTTATTAATAACAACTCTGACACCATTAATTCATTAACACTAGTGATAACTGGACACACTAACATGCATGGAGTAAACTCGTCTCCAAGGGTTCAGTCTTCTAAATGATTCATTCCCATAATCATAATGACAATTTCTTAAATAAGGCATTAACACACACTAGACTATCACAGTCCATCTCTCATCTGGGAGATAATAGCACTTATAGTGACATCTGGCCACTCCACCATTTAACATATGGAATTTGAGAAATTCCTTTAATATCCTTGAAAAGCATTGTTTTCAACTGCAAGGGTTTCCACTACTACTACAATGATAAAAACATTCTTTTTCAGAAAGAGTGCTGCCTATTTCATTTCCTGCACTTCATTGTCATCAAACTAAGAATAGTGCACTGTTCCCAGCACACATTAAGCTGCGACCTTATCTTACATCACTTGCCACACATAATCCTATGACATGGTGCTGATGTGACTCCTGTATACATCTGATGACACTGAGATTCAGGATGTGAATTCACATCCTCCAGGAGAGATCACAGGACCCAGTACTCACACCCAAATCCTTCTGGTTCTCTCCTTGGATTAAGAACCCCTTCAGTGATCACACATTTGGCAGGCACTCAATAAGCTTGCATAACTTATTGCCTGCTTCTTCCTTTTCCTCCCAGAGTTCACTTTCCTGTGGCTGGCTACTACCACTGGCCCTATACTGGTCTCAGTTTTATGGTAAGAAGGGAGGTGACTGCTGACATCGAATTCTGTGCCTGGGAACAATTCTTGAGCATGAATGACCTGCAGGACACCTGGATGGTGGCAGGACCTCTCTTTGACATCAAGGCTGAGCATGGAGCTTTGGCAGCTGTGCACCTCCCTCACTTTGTAGCCATTCAAGGTAAGACAGAGGAAGGGAAGAGGGTTCTGATAAAAGTGGGCTTGAATAGGATGTTGCATGTGGAAAGATGGAGAGAGAAATCATAGCTACCTTAGCAAGGCAGAGAGTGTCATGGGTATGGAAACTGAGAGTGTTTCTCACTGTACTCTTTTCTGTGCACATATCTTTTGTGAAGCACCAGTCTCTTGTTCTTATAATTGCTTTTCTTTCCCTGACCTTACCTAAAAGTTTACCTAAATGGTAAATGATCCCTCAATAACTTGAATAAGTAGCATTTATCAATATACATTATATATGCAATGTCAGTCAGAGACCCAGTTAGAATCAGATGATGTGCTCAGTTCAAGTATTTGGAGGGATTTTTTACAGGACTATATACAAGGTAAAACTAAGAGAGCTAAGAATAAATTTTAGTATGCTAGGTCTTTCAAAAATGAGAATGCATCTACTGGCACAGAGTAGGCAGAGATTATCAGATTCCAATTCAGAGCATAGGCCACAAAAGTAAGGTATCCTAACATAGGAGAGTAGTCACTACATATCCCAGCATGTTACCTCCAAAGACTTCCCACAGATAAAGCTCAAGAAACAGATACTTCCAGTCAAAACTCTCAAAAGTATATATAGTGCACCATATGTGAGACCAGGAGAGACAAAGGTGATAATGAGCCATTTAAATACTTGAGACAGAGCCAGCCAGATAGCTCCATGGACTAAAGCACCTGTTTAGACAGCTGCAGGGACCAGAGTTCTATACCCAGAGAGTCACACCAGCCCTGCCCCCCAGGGGTACACTGAGATGGTGAATGAAACTGGGCAAGATGGTGTGTGCCTATAATCCCAGTGCTTGGGAGGCTGAAAACAAGTGGATCACTATGAGTCTGATCTATGTAATGAGATCCAGTAGACCCTCTACTAAATACACACAAAATTTAAAAATAAGTAAATAGTCAAGACATTGAATTATCAAAAATAGGACATAAAAGTGTATAATAAACTGAGGAAAATATGTGGTAAAAGAATATGAGCAAAGAAACATTGCAAGTGATAAATTACAAACAAATTCAGTTGACAGCAAATACAAAAAAATATTTGTTGAAATACTTCAGAAATTTGGAGGAAACTATAAGTAAGCCTCACCTATATTTCATGGGAGTTACAGAACAGTGTGAAAGAGACAATAAAATGGATAAATATTCAATGAGATAACTACTGAGAACCGTGAGACTTCTCAGAATGAGAAAACCCCAAAATCCAAAGTAGGAAGAAGAGAGACAAGGAGAGAAGAGAAATCAGCACTGTGGTGAAACTTTAAGAAAACCAAACTGGGGTTCTTCACAGCAGCCAAAACAAACTTCCAAGAAGTGCTACAGGGCACTGCTGACTGACTGCTGGGCAGCAAGAGTGGAAGCAAACACAATAGAACGCCTTCCTTGTTCTCAGATGATGTGTCCATGAAGAGTTGAAAACAGAGAAAAGTACTTTAAGAGGAAGGTAAAACAGAAATTTTAGAGTGAAACAAGCAGGCTTTCCACAGAAGATTGCTTACTGAGTGAATTTCTAAAGGAAGTACCTTAGGCCAACTGAAAATGGTCCTGAGAGGCAAGATGGAATGATAAACAATGACGGTGAGACACATATGGCAATTCTAACAGAACACTGGCAGGATAGAGGAACAATAAGAAAATCTCAAATGTTGGCCTTTTCAAAAAAGAGAGACTCACAAACAGCTTTACTTGTTCAAGATTTGATTGGAAACTGCACTGAATGTTTGTATTTTTTTTTAATTATAGCAGTAAAAGACTCACTGCCTTTAATCCCACTCAAAATACTCTCTCTAATGTCAGGCATGCCCATTTCATCTTTCTTTCTATAATCTGAAACAGTTAAGGCATTGTTTGATGAGCTTCTTTACTTGAACTGCAGTGGCTACCTCAGTCTTTTGAATCAATTCCAGACATTTACCTTGCATGGTCGTTTTTTTTTTAACCTTGGGAATGACACATGTCACAAGGTACCAAAGTCGCTAAGTAAAGTAGATGAGGATACACCTTAATATTTCTATGAGTTCACTTCCCTACTTGGGGGCACTCAGCAGGAGGATTCACTACAGTTTTTTTTTTTAGTCACATCTCCTAAAGATACTCATGGAACACCTCCAAAACCAATTCATAAAGTGGCAAAAATGAAGGTGCAAGTGTGTTCGGGGAAAATAGATGTCAGTGTGCTTCTTATGGTACTATTTTTAAAATTTAAACTTTCACCATATATTTTGATCAAGCCTCAGATGGCTGTTCTGGGTTTGGTATATCAAGATCAAGTATCATCTCATGGGAATAAGGAATAAATTTTAGCAGGAAAAAATTATAACAGCAAAACAAGGGCATTGAACCAGTGCTTACACTGGAGAAGAAGAAAGGGGTCAAAGCAGGTGATATGAACCAGGTCAGACAGTGTGAACCGACCCGAATTTCAGGGTGATGTAACTATGCAAAAGAAGAGCACAGAAGAGCCCAATTGGGAATCCTGGAAGTACAGACATTGAGGAAGGATTGGTTATGCTAAGTGTGGATTTTTCTAAGGAGAACAAAAAAAAGTATCAAAACAAATTAGAAACCATGCAGTGTTTCACTAAACACAATGATGGTTGTGTTTTTTGATTGCTGGGAGGCATAAGTGACATCTTCCTTCTTTCTTCAGGAAGGCATAACTTTTTCACAGGCATACTCTTTATAGATATAAACTTTATATAATTTCCCCCTAAAACGCATGTAATAAGTGATAGCACTTACACAACATGCTTCACTGCCTCTATTGAAACTAACACCACTCAGTGTTTAGATTGATATTCATGCTACCTAGTAGCCCTGCATGGTAAATGTATGACTCACTAGCTTCCCAGTGGCAAATGAAAGGAAACAGGATTCCTGGTCTCTTTAACATTGTTATTCTTTACTTAACCCCTATTTGTGGTCTCAACGTCTCCACCTAGAGCACTAATCATCTATACTAGTCAAAGAAATCAGTTCTGGCTGATAGTGGCAGAAAATAAATGTTTGCGAAGTTCCTGAGAAATCACAAACTTACCAAAAGGTGTAAAACAAGTCAATAAAAAAATAAGACACTGGAAAAATACTGCAGGCACAAAAGAGAGACAGACAGACAGACAGACAAAAATAGGGACAAAGACAGAGAGAGAGATCTGCTACAGATGCTGCCAATGTGGGACTTTCTTGCCATGGAGACCTCTAGACTCTGCAAAGCACTGCTACTGCCAAGATTATCCCTAAGCATCTCTTCTTCTGAGTATCAACCGTCTAGGATCAAGCTTAGAGTTACTGGTACCCACTCAGTTAAATCTTGATCCTACACATGTGTTTTAGCTACCAGGAAGTAGCTGCTTCCTGAGAGGAAAGCTCAGCTTGCCTCTTGCCGAGACCCTGCGATGATGTAGGAAAGGGTTCTTTCCAAAGGGAAGAACTTGAATGCTGCCAAAGTCCTGTCCAATGTAGGATGTCCTTTGTCACTCCACAGCTTCTTCTGCGCCAATTTTCTCCACCTATTTACAGTAAAAAAAAATAAAATCCAGCATCCCTCAACAGAATTTCAGAGTGAGAGAATCCCTAGCGTCACAGGCACCCTTAAATCCATTCTGTTTTCTGAGTCTTAGACCCAGCTCGGATTGGGTATGAAATTGACTCAAAGATTGGGATTTCATAGTTCTCCTGAAGAAGCCACAGCAACTGAACTATCCCAGATAAATATATGAGGACCTCATTGCACAACAGTAGTGCGTCTGACTCCAGATAAATATATGTCTCCATTCCCTACATTAGATATCTCAGATCATTTTGCTTGCTACTCTCTCAGTTACTTTTTTTCATTGCTGGGACAAAATATCCAACACCCCGAATTAAGGTAGTAAATGTTTATATAGCTTAGTTAGTGGAGATTTCACTCCATACTTGGCTGAGTCCAAAGCAAAGTGGCACATGGCAGTGGGCAGACATTCATAGTGGTGGAAAACAGCAAAGAGAAAAAGGAGGAGCAGCGACTGCAGCAACCAGATAGCCTTTCTCCCTTCCTTATATTTTATGCAGATTACCCTCACCAGGATAAGTGTAGGATGCACTTCCAAAATCCCCGCATTGGATCATGAATTAATTACAAATTCTAGAAACCACCTCAATGACTGCATAAGGCTTTGGGGGAACAATTAGACACAAACCATAATAACTACAATAAAATATGACGCACAAAGTAGCCTATAAAAAACTAATTTAGTTTTCATACTACTGCCACCTCTAAAGTCCAAGATCAAGATGACTCTACATTCAATATCTGGCAAAAGCCCACTTCCTAGTGGATGATATCTTCTAGCTGTGCTCTCCTAGGGAAGAAGGAGGTCTTTTTGCATGCTTTCATGAGATTGTTTGGTTTCTTACTGGTTGCTTTCACCTGGTGGGAAGAATTCAACATAAAATTTTGGTAAAACACAAGTATTCACGCCATTGTGCTGGGTTCCCATGGGGATTTCTACAACCTAAGCTCTGAGATCCTACTGCTCAGCCAAGCCTGACTCACTGAAGGCACTAAATCCACATCTCTCTTATCTGGTCTTTCACAGGAGAACATGTGGACAGATCTCTCTTCCATGTGGCTCACTTTAAAGAGGAAGGGATGCTCATACAGAAGCCAGCCAGAGTGGAACCACATTACATAGTCCTGCAAAACACCACCTTCTCTCCAGTGGGAGTTCTCCTGAAAATAATCCCTGCCGCTCGGAGACTCATCCCCATCACCTGTACCACACTGCTCTACCATCACATCCATTCTGAGGAAGTCAAATTCCACCTCTACCTGGTCCCCAGCGACTGCACCATTCGACAGGTAACTCTATAAAACAGCACTTATGAAACGCATACAGGGAAGTATCTCAACAGATCCTCAACTGGAAATAAGATTCTGAAACCTCAATCTGGGTGTAAATTTATGTCCTGTGGTCACGCACAGAGCAGCCCTGTCACAATTCTGGTCTACTGAATTGCACTCACTGCACAATCCTGGATAGCCTCTATCTAGAAGTTAAAAGGATGGGAGGGTACATAACCAAAACTGTAGATTTCTAGCATTTTTTTCTTATCTTCCCTTCCAGTGAACCTGTTTCCACCATGCACATAGCAGTGGGACACATAGGAATTTTTATGTGGCCAAATATCAGGGGAAATAGGTGTAGAGGTGATGTAGCACCTCTTCACCAACACAAACGTACTGACAAATCATCAAAGCTTATCAGATTTGATTGCAAAGACAATGCCTTCCTTAGTATCTACTCTTTTTTATTGAAGAACAAATAACAATGAGACAGTTTTAAATGAAATTAAGAGGACAGATTCAACAATTAATATGTTCCACATTGTGTTCATAGTGGCTTTTTGTTATACAAGGTACATACATGATACTCTATCTACAAATACTATTAGAACAGATGCCTCTAATCAGTGATTTAGCGAATGTAGCTGTATACCTATCTTTTTTTAAAAGCAGAATTATAGTACAGTTTCAATAATTAATGCTTTTTATATTGTTACCTTCTTAGTGGTTATCCATAGTACAAGAAGCAGACAGGATATCCTGTCCAAACATCATTAGTGCAAATCTTTCTTCTGATAGAATTATACAAAATTACTGCAAATTTATCCTAACTGTAATGTTTATACAAACACAGAATAGATCTTCCTTTGTATCCCCACGTTTTTATTTAGTCATGTCACAGATGGGCATTCTATGGTCATTCAATTATTATAGGTGCTTCAGTTCAGCGAAATAATCCAACACAGTCCAGCAGCCCACAACAATAGTGGGTTATCTGAAGAAATTGTTGACTAGAGCCATTTACAGTTCAGCTTATTATTATGGCCATATTTTACGTACTTCATTTTTATACTTTTCTGCTGGATGGTTAACACCGAGATAAAGCAAGAACTATATAGAAAAAAATGAAACTTTTGTATCTGATGAGGTCAGTCAAGTCCCCTCAGGTTTTATCCTGTAACCCTGTACCTCACTCTATAGATCCTTTGTCAGTGTGAACCATGTAGATGTCACGGTCATTGCTTGACCAATTTGCTCTCTGTGAAAGCCTGAGAGAAAGTTTTCTCCACCTGTAACTCTCCCTAGGCATACTATAGATCATCAATCACATTCCTCTGTGGCTCCATGATCTCCGTGATCAGAAAATTTGGAACTGAGTTCCATGATGTTACAGTACAGGTTATCCTATGTCCTGAGTCTTTGCTGATCTTGAAAGGCTAGGACCAAAATGTTGGCTCACCTTACAGCCCTTCCATTTATCCAATTTTTGATCTGCAAACTTAGGTCGTTAAACATCCAGAAAAGAAGCTGATTATTACCCTGAGACACATGCAGTTCAGTTTACTCTAACTATCTGACTAAATTTCTTTTAGTTGTTGTTATACCTTTCTACTTGTATTTCTTCTTTTGATTTCTTATATGAGGGAGACTATACAATAGTTGAACATAGTTTATTTCACTTATGAGGATATGTTCAAGTGGCATCCACTTAAATATAAATTCTTCAATTTTATCCTTATTTATAGCTGAGTAATACTCCATTGTGTAGAAGTACCACATCTTTTTCAATATTCTTTGTTTCCAAGATTTTGCTATCACACATTGTACTTTTTGTTTCTTATGAGGTCAGTGAAGTCCCTTTGGGATTTATCTTGTAATCCCGTACCTTATTCTGTAGATCCTTTGTCTGTATCATCCATGTGGATGAGTCATGGCCAGTGCTTCACCAGTTTGCTCTCTGTGAGAGCCTGAAGAAAGTTTTCTCTCCATGTGACTCTCCCCAGGCACATTATAGATCATCTATCTCTTTCTTCTGTGGCTCCATAATCTCCTTGTTCATAAAATTTGGGGCACAACTGAGTTTCATGATGTTGCAGTACAGGTTCTCCTATGTCCTGAGTCTTCGCTGACACTGAAAGGCTAGGGCCAAACTGTTGACTGGCCTTGTGGCTCTTCTATTTCTCCAATTTTGATCTGTGAACTTAGGTTGTTAACCATCCAGAAGAAAAACTGATTAGTACCCTGCAGCATATGCCATTCACTTTGTCTCATCTGATTCAATTGTTTTTACTTGTTATTGTATATTTCTATTTGTATATCTTCTTTTCGCTTCTTATACTAGGGAGACTATATGATATTTGCTCATGTGTGTCTGGTTTATTTCACTTATATGAGTATATGTTCAAGTGGCATCCACTTCACTTCAATATAAATGCTTCAAGCTTATCATTCTTAATAGGTGAGTAATACTCCATTACGTAGAAATACCATAACTTTTTCAACCATTCCTCATGTGTTGGACATTTTGTTTGTTTCCAAGATTTTGCTTTCACAAATTGTGCTGCTATAAACATAGGTATACATATATCACTAAGATATAATGTTTTCAGTTCCTCTGGGAAAATTCCCAGTAGGGGATAGCTGGCTTGAATGGGATTTCCAGTCCTACTCTTTTGAGGAGTCTCCACACTGATCTTCACAATGGTTGCACCAGTCTACATTCCCACAAGCAGTGGAGAAGTGTTCCCTTTTCCCCACAATTTCTCCATCATTTGTTATTGGTTGATTTCTTTATGACACCCATTCTTTCTGGAGTGTGAGGGTATCTCACTATGGTTTTAACTTGAATTTCACAGATGGCTAGTGATGTGGAGCATTTTTTCATGTTTTTATTTACTTCTTTAATTTCATCCTCTGAGATGTGTGTATTCATCTCAGATGCCCATTTCTGGATTGGGTCTTCAAATTTGGGGACCCTAATATATCATAATTCTTTATAAATTCTAGAGAGCAGACCTTTCTCTAAGTGCTTGTTAGTTAAGACTTTTTCCGAATTTCTGGGTTTTCTTATCACTTCATTGAAAATTTCTTTTGTTTTTTTAAATTTATCTATTTATTTATTCATATTTTATTTTATGGAACTACAAATATCAATGAGACAGTTTTTATAAACCTCAACAGGATGGATTCAATAATTAATACACTGCAAACAACTTTCATAATGTTTTGGTATCATACAAGGTGTATACATACTATTATACTTACAAACATTACTACAATTTTTTTGACATGCAAAAAACTTCTCAAGGAGAGTTGATCCAGGTTAATTCTTTAAAGTGTTTCCCATGTGAATACATGTTTGTTCATGAACTCTTTGCTACCCCTATGTCTTCAAGAGTTTCTCCTAATTCCTCTCCCAGGAGATTGAATGTTTTTGTTTTAAGGTTAAGATCTTTTACTCCATTTTGACTTTAGCTTAGTGCATAGTGATAGAACTGGGTGAAGTTTTAGTTTTAGAGATGTGAAGAGTGAATATTTCTAGCACAATTTGTTAAAGAAGCTATCTTTCTTCTAGTAGGCGTGTTTGGCCTACTCAGGTGGTTGAGTGTGTTCATAGAGGCCTCTGCATCTTCTAATCTATTCCACTGATCCTCAGGTCTATTTCCTTGTCAATACCATGCTGACTTTATCACAGTAGCTTTATAGTATAATTTCAAGTCAGAAATTGCCATACCTCCTGGATTGTCTTCATTGGCCAAGATTGCCTTTGCTATTCTAGGTCTTTTCTACTTCAAAATACATTTTAGGAATGATTTTTCTGGGTCTAGGACACATGTGTATTTTGATAGCAGTTTGATAGGGACTGCATTAAGTCTGTACAATAATTTTGGGAGTATGGTCATCTTCACAATGTTGGTTCTTCCTATCCAGTAGAAGGGAATATCTTTCCATTTTCTGAAATCCTCTACGATCTCTTTTCCTAGGGTACTGTAATTTTCCATGAAAAGATCTTTGACTTCCTTGGTTAAGTGAATTACAAGGTATTTCATTTTCCGTGGTGCTATTGTAAAAGATATTGTTTCTATAGTTTCCCTCTCAGTGTGTTTGTTATCGGTGCAGAAGAATGCTATTCACTTTTGAGTACCGACTTTATATTCTGCTAGGCTACTAAATTTGTGTATCAAATCTAATAGCTTCTTGGTGGAGTTTTTTGGTTCTTCCAAGTAAAGCATCATTTCATCTGCAAAAAGTGATAATTTAACTTCTTCTTTACCTATTCTTATTCCTTTTATTTCTCCATCTTTTCCAATGGCTGTAGCTAATAATTTCAAATCTATATTGAATAGAGGGGTGATAGAGGACATCTTTGTCTTGTGCCAGATCTAAGAGTGAAAGATTTCTGTTTTTCCCCATTTAGAATTATATTAGCCATTGGGGTGTCATAGATGGCTTTTATCAGGTTAAGGTACAGGCCTTCTATTCCAATTTTCTGTAGGACTTGGAACATGAATGAGTGTTGACTTTGTCAAAAGTCTTTTCTGCATCAATTGAGATGATCACGTGGTTTTTAGACTTCAGTCTATTAACATACTGAATTAAATATATCTAATTTATAGATTTTCAAATATTGAACCGTCCTTGCATCCCTGGGATGTATCTTACCTGATCATGGTGTATAATCTCTTGATGATGTGTTGTATTCTATTTGCTAGGATTTTATTGAAGATTTTTGCATCTATATTCATGAGGGATATTGGCCTGCAGTTCTATTTCTTAGTTGTGTTTTTCCCTACTTTTGGAATCAGTATAACACTTGCCTCCAGAAATGATTTTGGGAGGACAGCTTCCTTTACAATTTCATTGAAGAGTTTAAGGAGTGTAGGGATTTTACCTTCTATAAATTTCTTGTAGAATTCAGCTGTGATTCCGTGAGGACCTGGACTTTTCTTTGTCAGCAGGCTTTTTATTCTTTCATATCTTGTTGGCTGTTATTGGGTTATTGAGAGTTGTTATATCTTCTCGATTCAGTTTTGGTAATTTGTACCTTTCAAGGAATCTGTCCATTGCTTCTGTGTCTTCTATTCCATGAGCATAAAGATTCTTGAAGTAGCTATTGATAATCTTCTCAATTTCCACTAGGTCTGTGGTGATTTCACCTTTTTCATTCCTTATTGCTTGTATTTGAATTTATTCTTTCCTCTTTTTGATGAGGTTAACTATGGCCTTATCGATTTTGTTTAGTCCTCAAAGAACCAGCTTTATGATTCGTTGATTCTTTGAACTGTTTTCTTCATCTCAATTGAATTAATTACTCCTCTAAACTTTCCAATTTCTTGCCATCTTTGGGCTCTGGGTTTGGTTTGCTCTTCCGTTTCTGGATGTCGGATTGCAACATTAGGTTCCTTATCTTTTCCCATTCTATTTTCCTAATGTGTGAGTTCACAGCTAAGATTTTTCCCTCAGAGAAGTGCTTCCATCGCATCCCATAAATTCCAGGAAGTTGTGGTTGAATCTTCATTGAATTGAAGATATTGTTCAGTTTCTTGTTTAATTTCATCCATTATCCATTGATTGTTCAGTAGGGTGTTGTTTAATTTCCATATATTTAGCAGATTTTTCTGATTTCTTTTGTCACTCATTTCCAGTTTCATTGCACTGTGGTCAGATAATATGCATGAGATAATTTTTGTTTTCTCGCATATACTTAAGCATAACCTATGGTCTAGTATGTGGTCTATTTTAGAAAATGACCCTTGTGCAACTGAAAAAAATATGTGTTCAGCTGTGGTTGCTTGGAACACACTGTATATGTATGTCCACCAGGTCCATTTGTTCCAAGCTCTGGTTCAGTTCTGCTACTTCTTTGCTTATTTTTTCTCTGGTTGACATATCTTTAAAAAAAAAAAAAAAAGCCTGGAATTTATTAGCAAGCCATAAAACGCTGTTAGTTCTGCTGTGAATATGTCCATGGCTTTTGCTTTACACGCAGTAACTGATACCTCCCACAGAATGTCAAAAATCATTCCTGACATATCTTTTTGAGATAAGGGGGTTTTAAGGTCTCCTGTTAAGATTATGGTCTTGGATATTAGATTTTTCATGTTCATTAAGCTGTGTCTTATATAGTAGGGTGCTCCTGTGTTTGCTGCATAGACATTTCAGAGTATTCCCTCTTCCTATGGAATTTTTACCCTAACCAATATATAGTGACCTTCTTTATTTCATTTGATCCTTTATGGCTTGAAGTTGAGACTGTCTGAGAACAGAATTGCTACTTCTGCTTTTTTCTGAGATGCTGGGGCATTCACTACTGTTTTCCATCCTTTGACTTTAACCCTATGAATGTCTTTTTGAGTTAAGTGTGTTTCTTGTATACATCATATTGTTGGGTTTTGGTTCTTAATCCACTGTGCCAGTCTATTTCTCTTAAGTGGTGGATTGAGTCCATTTACATTGATGATTATAATTGCAATGTGTTGACTTATGATTGTCATGATGTTTACCTGCTGTTGTTTACTCCTTTGCATCCTGTGTTTACTTTCTGTTTGTTTGTTTTTTGTTTTATTTTGTTTTTGCTTTTTTGTATCCTGTGTTTAATTGTTCACACTGACTAATGGGTTCCTTCCGTTCTCACTCGTGGAGTTCTGGTCATTGTGGTCTCTCTCTAGTACATCTTTCAGTAGCCTGTGTATGGATGGCTTTATCATCATGAAATTCTTTAGTTATTCTCCTTCATGGAAGTATTTTACTTCTACATCAAACCTGAAAGAGAGTTTTCCAGGTTATACTGTTGAAGGTTGGAATTTGTTTTCATAGAGGACTTGAAGTACTCTGCTCCGTGCTCTCCTTGCCTTCATAGTTTGTAAAGAGAAGTCGGCTGTAATTCTGATGGATTTTCCTTTGAATGTGATCTGCTTCTTTTGTCTAGCAGTTTTCAGTATATTATTCTTGTGTTGGGTTTCTGGGATCTTCACTATTATATGTCTTGGTGTGTTTTTAGTTGGGTTGAAGTTATTTGGCATTCTGTATGCCTCGGTTACCTCAATGTTAGATTGTCTCCTCATATTTTGGAAGTTCTCTGCTATTACTTCTGCCCATATTCTTTTTATATCATTTGTATTGACTCCTTCTTTCTCATTGTTGCCTATTAATCTCACATTGTTCATCTTGGCATCATCTTGCAGATGATGTATTATTTTTCCCTGCATTCTCATTGTTTTTAAGAGATCCTTTCTCACCTTTTCACTAGCTGCACTGGCATCTTCAGGATCTGAAATTCTGTCTTCGCTTTCACTCAAATGGTTTTCTAGACTCGTGTTTGAGATTTTAAGTTCTTCTAAAACTCTTTGACTCTACTTCATGCGATCTGTTTCTTTCTTGTATTGCTAATTCAAGGAATCCATCATATTTCTAATCTCCTCAAGTTTTTAGCCATGACTTCTTTTGAGGTATCCAGTAATTCTTTTACTACAGAGATTTTTCCATATTGGGTTGCCTCCATATATTTCCAGAATTGATTATCTATTTCAGATGTTATGATTTCAAAGAATTTTTTCTATTTCAGAAATTATTTCTGCTATGAGTTCCTCTTTACCTTTCTGTTCTTGTCTCTTTGCTTCCGACTCTGTTAATTCATTCATTTCAGCTGAGCTTGTGTCCTCTGCAATTGTCATTGATGGGATGGAGGCCTAAGATTGCATTTTGCTCTTTGTCTTTTTCATTTTGTATAGCACTGACCTCTGTCATTTGGTATAGAGCTTTGGTGCAGTTACAACCTTAGCACATAATGAGATTTGGGTGCCCATCTATTAAGTTTGAGATTTTCCAGTTATGCCTGGCCTGGATCTATCTTGTGTTCAGTTCCTTTTTGCTGCAGCCCTTCTGCACAACTGTGATCCTGTGGTTCTTTTCTGTTGTGCCCCTGGATCAAGGAGCACCTGGGAGCACAGAAGCTCTCCTGCACACTCAACAAGATGTTCTGGGCTGGATCAGGGGCTGGAAGAGTCCCAAAACTTTTCACGGGCTCAGCGGGCTTGGGGGAAGTGGCTCCGGGGAGTTTCAGGGCGGGACTGGCTGAAAGAGTCACAGAACTTCTAGCTTGCTCGCAGATCTTGGGGCCAGGACTCCGGATGGCACTTTCTAGAGGCGCGCCAGGAAGCTGATAGTTCTCCCACACACTTAACGGGCTGGGCTCATTACCTATTCCCTGTGTCCCTTAGGCCATAGATGATGAAGAAAATAAGTTCCAGTTTGAGCGAATACACAAGCCACCCCCAACAAGCGACCTTTATGTGGGATCCCGCTACATTGTGTTTGGTTCAGGAGAGCTGGAGATCGTGCCCAAGGTGAGCAGCAGCATGTTTGTCCCAGCTCCAGGTCAGAAGGCATTCTTCAGAAAATTTTGGGGTCAGTTCTCAGCTGACTTCCAGAGTCTAGACGAATTGCAGAGGTACAGAAAACAAGTTGGATTAGAATAAGCAGGAAACCTTCAAAGGTAGGAACAAAGGAAGTTTGAGAGAGGAAAGATTACATTAAGGATGAGAAGAATAATGGGGCAGAACTGTAAAGAACAGTGAAGTATTTGCTCTGTAGGGTGTCAATAACTTCCTGTCAAATTGCACCAACAACATACCTGTAGTGCAACACATTGGGCTTATAACACACATTACACCAAATGTTACACAATGTGGAATCTTGGGTTGTCATGTCAGAAAGAAACTTGTATAGGACTTGGGTTTTATTTGTGCAATTTCGAGGAAGATATAAGGAAAAAAATTTACTGTAGATTAGGTATTTTCTGAAATCAGGGATAGCCAGGAATGCTGGTACATGCATGAAATTCCAGCATTCAGTAGGTTGAGTTCAGAGGACTAAGAGGAGGTCATTGTGGGAAAGTGAAGTCACCCTGAGGATATAGTGAGGTCAAGGCTCTCCTAATCTACATAATAAGACTCTATATCAACAAAACAAAAATAGAGAATTAAAAGATATGGACAATTATATGACTGTTGAGAAACCCAGAAAATCTAATCTCTAGGGAGAGCAGACTAAACAGGCACAGAGCTATAATTTCTAAGGTAAAACAGTCACTCTTTGAGATACCATGGTAGAACATGTGTAACATTTTGCAAATGCCTAGTAAAGTGTCTGAAGTAGATGTCCTAGGTATAGTACAGAAATTACAACAGGAGTTAGCTGTACATCTCAGATCACTTTACAATGGCACTGATACGATCCATGACATTCACTTCCATTTTGGGACAAAAGAGCATAATTTTGTGTCTTTTTCAGTATTTCTCACTTTTGAATGAGTCAGATAGAATGAACCTCTGGGCATTAATCCACATGTCTGAATTTCATCAATGCTCATATTTGCTGCTCTGGATTAAAGAAGCATACACTGAAGGGTAGTGTGTATTTGAACCATAATTATATGAGTGTAAGATGAATGCTTTAGTCATCTGGCAGGGATAATGATGATGCAGCAGGATAGAAGGCTCAGGGAAGGATGCACTAGATGTCAGTAATGTAGGTGACTATTAAAACAAAAAGACTCTTACTAGAATTTGTCATATGTCTGGAACAGAGTACCAGACTTGAAAATGTAGAATCTGCACGAAACATTTAAGAAAGACTATAGTATACTTTTTCCCCTTCTAGTCACAAATGGCCACATTTTCATCAAGTAGTAAGTACAAGAATAATGTTGGGAAGAATGAAAATTCTGAGACAAAAAATTTAGATTTTAATTTGCAAGGTAGTTAGAGGATGATACATGTGACAGTCAGCTTCAGGGAAGTAGCTACAGTGTAGAGAATGTACTAGAGAGCTTTACTTTGCCTGAAATAATAAAAGGAAAACAAGCCAATGAGGAAAAGATGAGACTACATAATTGTGTTTCCAAAGATGTCAATGGAGGATGATAGATGGAAGTTAGTAGTAAAGCAGCAGGATGGGAAAGGGTAATAATGAATCAGAAAAAAATGACTTATTATGATCCTCAGTCAGATGCTGTCACCTCTGAGGTAAGCTCATGATCTTTTTTAAAGTCTCTAGATGGAACATATGTCCAGGAACCAAGAGAAGCTCATGCTGATTTATTCCATTGAGAAACATGGATCCAAGAATAAATACAAAAATGATATATTTTGTGCCATATCAACTTCTAAAAAGCTCCACAGAGAGATGGGATTATGTTATTTATAATTATTAATCCACTGGTGGATATCCACTTCAGTAGAGGTAGTTGATGGGACCTCACAGATCTTAGGACAGCTCCCCTTGTAACTTTAATTCCTTGCAGATGAGACCTCTATAAATAATTAAAGAAGAAGTAAGCATACTGATACCAAGTGCTGTGAAGTAAATAGAACATCATGAGAGTGTCTTCAGATTCAACTGACTATGAAGTCAGACAATATATCTCTGACAAGACGTCACCTGAATTGAGGCCTCATGGACCACACTGCATATGGCATGTGCAGATCTGTAGCACAGTGTTTCAGGCAGAAGGATGTATGTAGAGTCATTGATGTGAGCACAAACTGAGTATCACCAGCTGACAGAAAAGAGTTCACTGTGGCAGAGAGTGGGGTAGGCATCAAAAGATGGGGCCAATGAAGAATCAGTCTCCAAGTTCCTCCAACCAGTTGGCTTTGAAGTGGAGTTTAGAATTTTCCCAAGGCCACTGGCAAGGCCTTGTAGTGGTAATACAAAACCTGACTTGCTTTCTTAAAGACACCCCTGGCTGTAGGACATGAGTGGATGATAAGCATGCAAAAATTGAGATAGAAAGATAAATTCAAAGACTATTGCAATACTACAGATGCAATTCCATGGTGGCATGACCAGGACACTAGCAATGAAACTGGAGAAAAAGTAGTGGTTTCAGAGCTGAAACAAAATGATTCTGGAAATCAAAAGGCATATTAGTCTGTATAAGATAACTTGTAGTCTACCGTAGAGACACCAGCACTTGGTGAATTGGCTGAATATGGAGAGAGACAGAAGTAGATAACATGGTGCCTAAATTTGGAATCTGACTGATCATTTAATAATTTTTGAAGAAAATGGACAGGAACATGGTCAGAGAGAACTCTGTCTTGGATTTTATTTGGAAAAAGAGGTAGATATAAATTTTCTGTTCATTGAAAATAGGTTGAGCTTAAAAACCAGAAATATTGGGCTGGAGAAAAGAGAAACTGAATTTAAGATTGGGCATTGGAAGACATTGAATACAGATGAAGTTGGAAAGAAAAAGAGCACTACTTTTAGGATGAGCCCTGACATATCTCTGACATATTCAATACATCGTTATACTATCAGTTCATTTGAAATCTGAAGTTGGTCACCTGAAACATTGAGAGCCCAGATTAGGTTAAGCAGGACCAAGATCATAATCAGGTGGGGGGGGGGGGCAAGTGCATCAGGAAGGCCTCACTGGAATATAAATGATAGCATCTCACATAGTGTCACTTTTCTTCTTCAGGAACTGGAGCTCTGCTATCGAAGCCCCAGACAACCCCAGCTCTTCTCTGAGATATATGTTGGATATTTGGGGTCTGGAATCCTGCTGGAAATGAGACACAAGAAAGATGAGACAGTTGTATGGGAGGCCTTGTTAAAACCAGGTAAATCGAGGAGTTTGAGTCCAAAATTCTAATACAAAATCCTCAGAACCTGTAAAATGTAGGTGATGTGGAGGGTTGTGGGTGTGTGTGTGTGCGCATGCATGCACACACATGTGCGTGTAATGTCACAATTTAGCAATGACAAAAATATCCTTTCTCACTGGGTGGTCCAATTATATCTCAGTCAACATTGAATCAAAATCTCTCTTGTAAAATTATGCATAAGAACCCCCTGATCACTACATCCAAATGTACCTCATGGTGACAGTACCACCACCTGGGTGCCTGTGACTTCTCTGGGTTAGGTCACAGCAAATGTAATCTGCTCACACTTTCAGTCCTTGTTCACATCAGCACTGTGAAACTTCCTCTCCTGTGCAAACAATTCTTTAAGCAGTACAATTGTTGTTATCATCATTGTTGGTATCCTCAACCAACTGCTATCATTGATATTCTTATTAAAATTCACTTATTATTTTCACATCCTAAGAGCTTCTTGATCATGATTCTGACATCCAAATGCAGAATGTGCATATTTGGTCTGTGAGGATAGATGAACTAAAAAGAACGAAGTAGTCAATTCTGTTCAGAATAAGTGTGGAATAATTTGAATTGTCCTAGGGAATTTTGTTATTTTTCCACAATGATTGAGTTCAGAGCAAGGGAGAAAACTTGTGAGTATCAGGAGTTGTGTGACAAATTATTAAGGATTTCTTACATATTGTCCTCAATTTCTAGTTTATGATCATAGGCTCTGTGCCTCAATTTCCTCATGTACATAAGTTACTTGTCTAGATAAATTCTAAGTGGCTTCCAAACAAAACTACAGTGTCTCATAATTTGTTATTTGTCCTCAGATCTAAGAAAATCAGGAGTTGGGAGGAGTTTCAAGGAATGTCAGATATGCTCATAGCATACTTATGTCTCTTCCTCTCTCTTTTCTTCTAGGAGACTTGAGACCTTTGGCCTCTCTGTTGCCTTCACCTATCCAAGGTCAGTAACAGTTATCATAGTCCACAAGAGATAGTGGCATTCCTGGGACATTCTGTCTAGTCCTAGAAGAAGGAAAGAGACAGGAGGCTCTCTCACTGCAAACCTCAAACAGGCTGGGCTGCAGAAGTGCATACTCAGTGACAAAACACTGAACATCCTCATGGCCTTGTCCCCTGCCCACATGAACCCAGCACCCCATACAATTTCTCAAGGCCCCATCATGAACTCCTGCACTCAGCACCAGACTCTACACTGCCATGAATAAAATCATTAAGGCTTTCTTGGGGTTAAATGCCTTTCCAAAGAGAATAGGAAGTCAAAGTTGTAGATATGGTCATTTATAAGATAAAGATGTGTAGATTCAGAGGCAAGGCCCATAGTGGAAACCTTTCTTTGCTCATTGCAGCCTCACCTTCAACTCCAAATGCCCCAGGCTTACAGCACTTTGTGGACAAGCATCTGGATCAGCTGGTGGCCCGAGTAACTTCTGTAGATGCTATATTAGACAAGTTGTTGAGTGGACGGGTGGTGAGTGGTGAACAGTATTCCAGCGTGCGGGCTGAGGCCACCAAACCAAACCAGATGCGGAAGCTCTTCAGTTTCAGCCCATCTTGGAATTTGGCCTGCAAAGATAAACTTTATGAAGCCCTGATGGAGGTCCATCCTCATCTAATCATAGATCTCTGGCAAAGGGGTGGCAGACAGTCAGGGAGCCTCTGACTCCTCAAGAGCTGAGGTATGTACCTTCTAGTTCTGTGACTGCATGACTTTTCTGTGGGCCTCTATTACTTCACCTACAAAAGTTGCCATGTGAGTCGCCAATAGCTTGAAAGTTTTTAGAAGATGCTAGTGTGAAGAATATCTGTCCATGACCAGGATGCCTCACAGTCAGTTTCCATTGGCCTTCACAGGTCAGCAAGCCAGGTGTGATGACAGAATCTCTGTGACTGTTCAGCAGGACTGGATGAGACTCCTGCTGACCTATAGACCCTGGTCTCTGACCATAGAACAACGCTAGCACCTTCCCATCTGATACAGATAGACACAGGAGTATGAATGCCTTGGGAATGTTCAACTCTTCCCAGTGAACACAGTGAAAAGAACATACGTTATTGTAACTGGCTATAAATACAAAGAAAACCATATTTGTTTCTTAGTTATTCTATGCAATCAAAAGCACATGTGGTCTTGGCTGAAAGTCTCTTAGTGGTGCAGACCACATGTATCTTTAAATACTGCCTTTACCACAATTAGTTCATCAAGAGTTCTACTTATATTATTCCCACACCCAGATTCCTATGTAAAATAAAATATTCCTATTACTTTAATGTGGTGAAGCACCCATCTGTATAGGTGCCTGCTTGCTTTTGGTGCCACTATAGCCACAGGCTCAAAGACATTTGCTAAATATAGCGAACAGATTCTGAAATGATAATCATCTTTAAAAGTTGTGTTAAGACACCCTTACCTATGTCATGCTACATACTCACTCTTGTTCTTGATACATAGCTCATCCACTACTTTATGTGCTTGGTCATTCTCTTTCTTCACTACTTTTCACCTGAACAAAATTACTGCTGATACACGTCTTCCAGATTTTGGTCTCCAGTATTTTTTTCATGCTCCTTTAAGTTTGCTTACAGAATCCTCAAGGAAAGTGCTACCATGAACCCCAGCCATAATCCCCAGAGTCTCATTCTGCTCAGCACACTGGCTTTAGGGTTACATCTGTAGATGGGTGTCTCACACCAGCCAGAACACCTAAGGATTGATCATGACACTAAGCTAAAAACCACTCACAAGGCCTCTTACTCTGATTATATCTGATGGGTGTTGTGTTCTCCATCATCCCACACCAACATTGAGATTCAGTTGGTTCCTCCTGGGTGCAGTGTACCAAAACAAGATCCTGTTTCACCTGGGCCAAAACCTCTAACCTCTATAGCATCCAGTGTTCCGTCTCAGTCTGGGTAAAAATCAGAGCCTACTGTTGACAGTGCAATAACACAGAAAGGACAAATTGCTATGACCCAAGGGAAACAATAAAAGTTTCTACTTCCCAGGCTCCCTGACTGTTTTGGCCTGCTCATCAGAGTGGTCGTGAAAGAAGCTAAATCAAGTTTTCCAGAACAACCTTTCCTCAAAGTACAGCTGGAAGGCCACAGGCTCACCTCAGATGTCCTCTTCCAGAGCAATAAACACTGTGGATGGTGCAGAAATGAGTCCCACCCAAAGGCAAAAACATTTCTTTTTTTTCTTTTTTTTTCTAACCGGGGTTTGAATTCAGTGCCTTGTGCTCACCAGGCAAGCACTTATTCTACTGAGCTATCTCCCCAGCCCCAAGCCAAAATATTTCAATACTCAAAATAGTGTCGCTGGTCTGGGGATATAGCTAAGTGATCTAAGTACCTACCTGTCGAGCTTAAAGACCCAAGTTTGACCACAAGTAGCACATGCTGTGCCAGCCCTGGCACTCTGAGCACACAGTACAAGCTCCCAATCAGCGTATGGTGGTGCACACATGTAATCCCAGCCCCGAGGAACCTGAGAAAGTGGGATCGCTACAAGTTTGAACTATCCCTGGAGAGACTTTGTATTGAAACAATGAAAATTTAAAATAAAATAAAAATTTTAGTAAATAATTATGTACAGCTGGGTAGATAGCACAGCAGCACAAGAACATGCCTAGTAACTCAAAGGTCTTCAATTCAATTCTCAGTATCAAAACAACAACAAAAAAGTCACTGAATAACATGGGTTCTTTCTTCAGTTATAATGGAAATTAAAACTGAGACACAAATTTGTAACTAAAAAATATTTAATGCAAAGGTGTAGTGAAGGTTGAGGAACAGGCAGAGAATGGTAAGAGCCTTAGTGAGGGTTCTGATAAATCTGACTCCAAAAAAGTTTACCCTTCCTAGAAAGAGCAATTCTGCAAAGCAGGGAGAATTGATAAACAGACCTCCTTCCTTTTTGCCATTTGCCAGGGCCCCAATTCACTTCCATCCTCCTCCAGTCAAATACAGAAGAAAAAATGGAGAGGAGATACACCTAGACAATCAACATTGACCATTGACATGGACAATCAACCATACATGAGTATATATTTTATTATGTTCACACCAAAATAATATTCTGTGTCCTGAAAGTGAGGCTGTGTTGTAATTCTCAAGATAATCACCTTAACAGAAACAGAATAAAATGTGAACCTAAGCAATACAATGGGACAAGGCCAGAGTAAGGAATCTCATAGCCTAAAATAGCCAATAATGACACTAAAGGAAAAGTGTTTCACTTTTGCCACATAATACAAAAGGCTCAGAATCAAAATCCTGTGCACCATGTCTTGGGGTCCTACCCTACTTGAAAAATGTAGCTACCTATCTTCTTACTTCCCTCCTATTTACAATAAAGTGATTTTGTTTTTCCTTCTAACCTAATATATTAAACTCTTAATTTATATAAGTTTATGAACCATAGATAAGATCTACCCTCAACAGAGGCTACAATGGAATGAGTGGAGGAGAGAGGAAAAGAAATGAATGGGTATGCAAAAATGAATCAAGATGTGGAATGTATATGCACACACTTGCCCCAGGGAATGAAAAGAGCATGGACTGCACACATGTGCTAATAAAATGTACTAAAGTGGACTAGAGTACTCTAGACTAATTGAGTAATTAATTAATTAGTTAATTAAAAGTAAAAGTAAAAGTGCAAAGGGAGCTGGGGAGATAGCTCAGTAGAATAAGCGCTTACCTGGCAAGTGCAAAGACCTGAGTTCAATCCCTGGTTTAGCCAAGAAAGAAAAAAAAGAGTACTCTAGACTAGACGAAAATACAATACAATACAATACAACACAACACAATACAATGCAATGCAATGCAGTACAATACAATACCACATAACACAATAAAATACACTAGAGGCTACTTTAGCTTGGAAAACTGAGAAAGACCAAGCTGACACTTAACAAATGACAGTAAGGGGAAATAAGAAAATTATTCCATCTCGAGCCACTAAAGTGGACACACCATGATGAAGAGGCTCATCCTCGCCCATTTTTTGAATGCTGTAGTGGGCTGGTATCCACTTAATTACTATCTCATTACGGGCTGTATGCTTCTGAAGCAATCCTTAGAGCTTAGGAAACAATTGGGTTGCCTTGAGAAGATTGTCCTTGCTTGGGAAAGTGGTGTGATGGGGGTTGAGATCAGTGAGATTATGCTTTTCTTGGAATCCCTGCAGGCACACAAGGCCCAACCTTGGTTCCACCTTAGCTCCACCTTGGAGGCATGGGCCACCCCAGAGTGACTCAGCATGAAAAGTATATATACAGGAGTTAAGGAAGGCTTCCTGGCCGCCCTTCCTCACTTCCTTGGAGAAGTCCCAGTCTTCAGAGGAACTATGATCTTTGTGGTGTAGAAGGAAGGGAGAGGCTTGATGGATGCTGAAGATGCTGGTCCTCCTTTGTTCTTCATTGTTTTCTACCACCATGAACTGCTGTCATTTGCATTGGAGCCAGCAGAATATGAGCTGAAACCTCCACAAACTGTGAGCTAAATAAACTTTTTCTTCCTTCACTTTGAGTGTCAGGTATCTGTCCCAGCAATAGGGAAAAAAGTAACTAAGGCAACTACTATGTATGACTATGAATGTCAAATGTTCTCTATAAAAGTATAACTGTTGCCTGTAATCATTCTAAAGGGATTTAATTGCTAAAATGTCCATGATTGGTAAATAAGGCTTCTCTTGTCATACTTTATATTTCAAGGTGCTTAATACTCAGAAAAATTTTATTTTTTTTATTTTTTTTCCATTTATTTTTATTTTATTAAAATACAAATGTCAATCAGTTTCAAGACAACTTAACCATACAGAGTCGATGAATTAATACATTGCAAACTGTTTTCATAACGTTTTGGTACTGTACAAGGTGCATACATGAAATTATATTTACAGGTTTTTTTATAGCTGAATTATATCAAAGATTCAATAATTATTTACCTAGTGGATGACCATAGCACTAAAAGCCGACATAATATCCTGT
>PVKA01026316.1:0-31864 GCA_004027165.1 Ctenomys sociabilis | reverse complement strand
AGTGACAGAGAGAGAGAGAGAGAGAGAGAGAGAGAGAGAGAGAGAGAGAATGAGAAAACAAAGAAGTAGTGAGAAAGATGTTAAGAAGAGGGCATCCCAGGAATATTTTGACATTGAGTCAGTGATGAAAATGCTGCTTCAGCTTGATCCAGCTGCCTCAGAAAATATGCTGGGTGTGGGGCTAAAGAGAAAAATAGTCCTTCTAAGTTGCTTCCATATTCATTTAAAATATCTGTGTGGAACTAAGTACCTCAGCCTTTGACTTATTTGGTGTTTTTAAAGAGGGTCAAGTGAGTGACATTTTGGGGCAAGCATTGTGTGTGGAAATCCACATCTAAACAAGGGTATGTGGAAATAGTTACTGTGTGAGCTGCATCTCGGCCTGCTTCTGGTGGGAGGCTTGCTGGCTGGTCAGTGAGGCCTTTAACTCCAGATCTGGGAAGCTTCTGGCAGCCAGAGGAGTCTAGTGGCTGCTCAACTTTTATTTTTTAATGGAGGTGGGTGTAGAGTCTCCTCTCTGGCTCTGTGGGAAGAGAGTGGGTACCTCAGGGCCTTCATGATGGATTGGTGCTTCCCCTTATTAGCTGGTCTTGGGGATTAAAGTCACCTCTCTCTACCATCTCTGATTCCTGTGTAACCTCCCATCATTTTTTAAAACTAGTAGAGGGAAAGTTATATAGTTATGTTCTCTCAATGAAACATCTAGGGAGGAGAAACCATTCTATTCATATGTCATAAAGCAAGCCACCTACTCACTTAACAGTGAATATTGAGTAACTGCCCTGACAAGGCATTTGTATAAAAATATGTTAGTGAAAGTTTCTAACTGAGAAGTGGGCACATAAATGCTAGTTTATGTATTTATTTGAAGCAAATTTATTGAAGCATAATTGATTCTTAATAAATTGCACATTTTAAGGTATACATCTTGATGAGTTTGGACATGTGCATGTACCCCTGGAAGCATCAACACAATCAAAGTAATAGGTATATCTATACTACTAAATGCCTCCTTGTTTTCCTTTGTCTA
Organism: Ctenomys sociabilis; assembly: GCA_004027165.1. Classification (NCBI taxonomy): domain Eukaryota; kingdom Metazoa; phylum Chordata; class Mammalia; order Rodentia; family Ctenomyidae; genus Ctenomys; species Ctenomys sociabilis. Next base: position 30,834 of record PVKA01026316.1, on the reverse strand, counting down.
AAGTCACATTTATTAAATGTTGTGTACCTTACTGCCCCAGACACAGACCCTGTGCTTGGGATGGTTTCTTATGATAATCATAAGGAGTGGCAGGAAAGCCTTAATGAGCAATGTATAGGAGCACAGGATAATTCTGAGATGATCAGGTAGCACAGAGCATTTAAAGATGAATCACTGTTGTATCAATCCAGTGCTCTCTGGCCTAATAACTAATGGGCTTATCCTCCTTTGTGTTCACAGAACACAAGTTGAGTCACTCCTCATTAGCCTGCATAGATTATACAGCTTTGTTTCACGGCCACCTCTGCCCCTCGCTGCAGTGGGTTCCAAATAAAAAGGGTGTCTGATCTCCATCATTGGTTCTCTTCTCTATTGGGTAGGAGGAAAGGCTGTGGGTGATATTTAAGATCACTAAGTAGACTCACGACAGATACTGCCTTCAGAAAAGGGAGGGGTGGGTTCTGCATAGTGGAGCATCTTCCCTACGCTTCCCTTCCTGGTGCTTCCTGTGCCAGAGACCAAAATAGCAACACTCCATACACTGCAGAAGTCTCAACCTTATCATCAAGGCTGAATGATGTCTGTCTACATGTGATGTCCATAGAAGCATCAGAACATACTGACACACTGCCTTACTTTTACTTTCTGATTGGGAGAAGTCCCTCCATCATCCAGTCTTTATAAGAAAAGGATTGTGCTTAAAGGAGCCTTGGGGAAAAACTAGAGGTTACTGGGAAACCTTTGCTTTCTGAATAAAGAAGGTTGTACTGTGTCTACCTGGGACCCAATTATCAATCTAGTCCAAAGCTTTTCTGGAAGAAAAAAAAAAAAAAAAGAGGCAGGGGAGGATATGCCTATTTCCTACAGGAAAATCTTCCTGAACAATAAACAAAGCTACCTGTTTGTGCTTCTAGTATTAGAATCAGGTTTCTTATTGTTTTATGCAGCATGTTGTATTTATCTCAACCACTGAGAAAATATTTTATATCCACCACCAAAGTATCTAGCCTAAATAAGAATCTTACTGTTTTTGCTGCCAGAGAAGGATGTGGCCTTGGTGGATGGATGCTTTTCACACCACCCATAGAAAAGTTTCCTTTGGAAAACTTACTACTTAAGTACATCTAGCATATTTATTATTACATGGTAAAAGTCTATCCACATCTGTGTGGATATGGAGATGTGGTGACAGAGTTTGTCATTTAGTGCCACCTATAAGTTGTGAGATCTTGAATACATCTTTAATCTCTGACCCTCAGTTATATTGCCAGCTGATAAGGTTTATATCTAGATGTCCCCCAGGAGCCTCATGAGCTCAGAAGTGAGGTTTTGGAAGATGACTGAATTATGGGGACTTAGAGTTGACCTGCTTGAGGAGATGAAGTCTGGTCAGAAAGAGGAGGGTATTGGGGTGGGGGAAGCCTATGAGGATTCAGGTTCATCTCCTTCCCCAGCTGCTCCTTTCCCTAACCTCTCTCCACCCCCTCATCACCTATGCTATGAGGAGCCCTCCTCTGCTGTACCCCTCATGATGTCCTGCCTTGGAGCAACTGACAATGGGCTATAAACATGAACCAAAATAAACTTTCCCTCCTTTAAGCTGTAGGTGGTGAGCACTGTGTCTCAGTGATAAGAAAAGTGACTAAGACACTAAGAGAACAAAGAAAAACAGATTGGCTCAGTGTCTTTTGAATTATTTCCATATTGTGCTATTTACTCAAACAACGCTCCCTTTTCATTAAAATATATTTTGGAAGGTGAAAGGAGTGGCTATGGTAACAACAGTGGTAGCTGTGATGCTAGTGATGACAAGAAACAGACCTTTGGGAAACCTATCAGAATCTTCAGCATAGTTTGATAAAGTCCCCAAACAAATTCTGGATTCTCCCTTGTTATACTTTATATCTAGATATCCTCCAGAAGTGATTGAATTATGGGGCTTGTAGCTACCTTGCTGTAAGGAGACAGCATCTAGTCAGAAGAGGCAAATCACCTTGGGCATGACCTGGAAGGGTTTATCTCCTTCCATGACCTTTCTGTGTTTCCTGGAGGGAAGTGAGCCACTTCCTCAACCTAATCCCTTCTGCCTTACCATTCTGCCTTGCAGCCAGCTTATTATAGCCTGAAACCTCTACAAACTGTGATCTAAAATAAAACTTTCCTCCTTTAAGTTGTGGGTATTAGGTATTTTGTTCCAGCAATGAGGAAAGTCACTCCTCCTTTAAGACTTGCTACACTAAAAAGCCCTTTGATAGCTCAACAATTATAAAATACTTTATACTTGGTTACTCTTCATGTTCTCTACATTTCTAAAATAGATTATTTTCTGTACTTTGGGAGATTATGAAAAGTAAGATACTTTTCTCAGCAAATAAAACCATAAGCTCAAGTTCTTGTTCTTCATTTAAAAATTAACACACACTGTTGTAGGTTGTTAAGAGAATGAAATGGGGTGATAGATGTTGAGGTACCAAGCATGGTTCCTGGCCAGCAAAGCTATCCTCTTTCCCACGGTTTTTTTCTTTGCCTTGTGCTGTTCGGGTTGTGGTTCACTCTTCCATCACAGATGCCTGCTGAGAACAAGCATAGTGTCCCTGATACTGTCTTCCACATGAACTTGTTCCAAATCATTTTTAATTGTCCCTAGTGGAACAAAATTAAGAATTAGTTTTTGAGAGAAGTTCGATATTTTTGGCCCAAAGGTCACAGCATTGTGCAGTACACCTAGACAAGGAAGAAGAGAGGAGCGCTAGGTTGAACTGGTAGGTCAGCCAGTGTGTGTTGGGAGATAAGGGGGAAGGGATAACCTCCATAGAGACAGTTCTCTGGAAACACAGGGTCTGTCCTTGAAGCAGCTGTAGTGATTCTTCCTTGCATCCCAGAGGAGGCAGTCATTCCTTCCTTATGTACCTTCTTCTCAGAGAATTTTTTACATGTTTTGCATTATATGTAAGAGCATTTCTGTCATGTTCCTTTGAAAACTTGGGGCCAGAAATACTTTCTATAATCCATCTAAGGAATATGTATATGATTTTAGGATTCATAGAAATCTATGCAAACAAAATAGTGTTGCTTTCATGTGAATCACCATGGAAAAATAAATATGAGGTAGCCCTTGATAAAGTATCTCATGCGACTCAGCAAGTCATTGTGCTAAGGGCTATATGCTTTTGAAGTACATATGTCCTGTTAGCCATATTAACATTTTTGGACATCCCCAGGATACCCAATCACTGGGAATAATATCCACTGCTATTTCCTGCCTTCTCTCCAAGGTATAAATAGTTCTGATAACTCCCAGAGCCCAAAACAGGAACCAGAGTCTCTTCTTGGCTGGATTGACTAGAACCAGTCGGTCCCAGGTGTAAAGAAATATCACAGCCTTCCAGACTGGCTGCTGGCCTACCATCTCTTCCCCACCCCACAGCCAGCAGTGAGCATGACTTCAGTCATTTGTCAGAGTGCCTTTGTAGTAATTACAATATATAATACATCTTTGAATGCCAGTTTCCAAAGTGTTCTCATATTCATGACCTTAGCATTTTCTGGTCCAGCCCTTCCTTTTACATCAAAAACTTTGACTCAGAGAAGAGGGCTGCTCAAAGCTATTCAGTCGCCGGGCGTGGTGGCGCATGCCTGTAATCCCAGCACTCGGGAGGCTGAGGCAGGAGGATGGCTGTGAGTTCGAGACCAGCCTGAGCTACAAAGTGAGCTTAAGGCCAGCCTGAACTGCATAGTGAGACCCTGTCTCAAAAAGACAAAAAAAAAAAAAAAAAAAAAAAAAAAAAGCTATTCAGTCAGTGGTTCATTTGGATCTCCCATTTTCCTGATGTAGGAGACCAGCTGGACATGGGTATGAGCATCATTTTATAGATGGGAAAGCTGAGCTGACAAGGTTGAGAGGATTGCATGGGATAGAGTTATATAACCAGTACTACCAGGTTTGTCCTCTGTCCCAAAGTGGATACTTCAGCCTTTCCTCCTTCCCAACACACACAGGTACACATGTGCATGCACACACCAGTAATTCACACTCATACACATATAAACTCATGCATAGTTTGCCTTTGGGAAGCTCCTTACCATGCAAGATAGTTGAATGTCATAGACCTGGAGGTAACCAAAGGGCTAGAACAGAAGATAGTGCACGTCCGTGTGGTGTGGAATAGATGCTGCACACCTGATATGCATCCTCACATCTACTGCAATGAAGAGTAAGCACTGGTCAGGGCTCCAGAGAGACATTCCAAGTTCTGTTGCCTGAGTGTTTTGTGTTGGAAGGGAGGCTTCAAAGAGAGCTTTAACCTTCAGAGAGGTCAGAAAGGCAGGGCCTTTACTAAGTGGTTTGTAATTTCCTGCTTTTTTTTGAAAGGCTCCAGGAACCTTTGTTGCTGGCCTCCCCTGTCTTTTGGGCTCAGTCACTGAACCCTTCTACCTCTTGTTGACTGCACGCTGAATAGGGAAGTATATCTGTACCCTGCCTCCCCTGACACAGAACACAGTGTCCTGAATTATTTCCAGCCTGCAGGTCCTGGGAATCTCTACTTACTTTTGCTCATTTCCTCTCCTTGAACATTAGAAACATTAGATTCCAAAAATAATCCAGGTCACAATGTTCTGCAGGCTGTATGTGTGTGTTACCCCCAGGACTGTTTTGCTCCCTCTTACATCCTTTCTCCCTTTCTGTTCTTCCCTTGCCTGCACTTCAGCCCATTTGTTTCCTGAGATGAGCAGCCTGCCTGAGGAGTGTGTGTGTGTGGAAAACAGCAAAGAAAAAGGGGGAGGTATGCTCTGGCCTAGGAGGTTTGGCTTCTTCCCACAATTCTCTCATGAGGCTGGAGGGTACTGAGACCTGAACTGCTGTGTGTAAACAGCCCCTCCGTGCCCATGTGAATGGATCCCAAAAAATAAAATCTGATCAGAAGTATGCCTCTGTGTGTGTGTGTGTGTGTGTGTGTGTGTGTGTCTGTGTTTGTGTGTGTGTGTGCCTGAGTGTCTGTGTTTGTGTGTGTGTGACAGCAGCAACCGAGAAGCATTCATTCATTAACCCATTTGTAAACAGACACTGAGTGTCTCCTGTGTGTCAAGTCTTTTCACAGGTGCCAGCAACCATATCCTTCTATTCTTACTCTAGGTATTGGATAATGGGTAGTGCAGGGACACTGATGCAATTCATGATACCTTGAAGAATATAGATAGCTTTGAAACAGCATCCTCTCCAGTGTTTGGAACCTGGGTAAATTATCAAAGTCTCTGTTGCTTCTTGAGCTGGAGAAGTGGGTAGGAGGCAGTGTGTATGGGCAAGAGAGCAGGAAATGGTGCAAGCAAAAACAAAATATGTCATTTAGATACCAGTCTAGGAAGTAGAGAAAAAAAAAGAAGAAAGAAAAATACACAATGTGTCCAGTATGCTTAGAACCTAATGGGTTTACAGAGACAATCTTGAGCTGGCTCATGTATATATGAGTGGGGTCCAGGTGTGTACTTTCTTATGGGGTAGAGGAAGATAGGGCAGGGAGCCTTACCCACAACAAGAATTCCAGAGCTGACAGTGGCAACAGTGACAGCAGAGCATGGTGTCAGAGTAGAGACCATGTGACTAGAGAAACTACAAAGGTATCTTGACAAGCAGCTGGCTAATGGGTATTAGCCATAATATCTGCTCCTGGTGGTGGGAAAGGAGACAGAAGCTGTGTCTGGGATCTGGCAGGATCTTAGAATTTTGTTGCTGAAAATTAACCAGCTGGATGAATGCCAAGTCTCAAGCTAGGGATGGACAATTGTGAAGACAAAGTAGAGCCAGGCTTTATGATGTTGAAACAGAGGGTACCAGCAAGCAAATCACCATTGCCTGGGGAAGTTCGCAAAGATACCATCACTGATATGGAAATATAATTGGGGAAACATTCAACCAGGATCGAGTGTGGTTAGAGGGGAATGTGAGCAGAGGCTCTACTTTTCCAAGTATAGGTTGTTTGGGGTCATCTACTCTGGTGAGGCTGGAGCTCAGGTTCCATGGGAAGAATGAAAGAAAGTAATGTTCCTGCCCTACCAGTCACCAGGAGTCAGAACATAGCAGAGAATCAGCAGTCCATCACATAACAAGGGGACCATGAGAAAAAACTAGGTTATGATGACCACTCAGGCTCTTCCAGGAACATCTCAGAAACCTAGACGTTCTAATACAGTCAGTCCCTTACCTAAGACAGAACTCCTTTTTAGGCTGGCTGACTGATCTGCATTCTTTCAGACTGTGATGAACATTCCCAGCTTTTGGGGGGGGCATCTCATGTTTCCATTATACACACCCCCAGCTTTTTGCAAGGCCTCCTTTGGCTGGGCCAGCATCTGCCTTCCTTTAGCTTTCACTCTCTAATTCTGCCACTAGTATGTCCTAAAACCGGTCTCTTCCTGCTCCAATAGGGCAATCCTGTGACTTGGGGATGGTCCTTGTAGGTCTTCACCATTTTCTGTGCTCCAGGTGAAGACACTTGAGTTTTTTTTTTATGTAGGCTTCATAAAATGGCCTTTCTGGGACCAGTTTTTCAATTGAGAAGCATAAATGGATGCCTAAATTTAGCTATGGGGTAAAATTGGACAACTATTTTCAGCTATGATTAAAGAGAGGGTATGCAGGTTTTGTTTCTACTTGTACAAGTGAGAATAAAGAGGGGTGTGTGTGTGTGTATGTGTGTACACGTACGCACCTGTGCGTGTGTGTGTGTGTGTGTGTGTGTGTGCGCATGTGTAATGTTAGAAATCCCAAGAATATCCCACCTAGAGAATGATGGTCTGTCACTCAAATGGAGTCTTGTATGTAAATATAAGAGCAAGAGGCTACCTCTCACATGTAAAAACATGTTCACATGTTTCCAGTATGCATGTATTAGGTTAACAGGTTTCTGGTGCCTGAGTTAGTGATAGTGTCCATTCCTCAGGTAAAAACACAACTGAAGGGTGTTTGTTGTCCTGGGCCTATCCCTGGGCACTATGGGTCTAAATCTTACCTAAGCATAGCAAAAACTTCCTGGTATCACTGTAGAAAGTCAGAAAATCTGTAGTAAAGCATGCAAAAGCATATTAAAATTCCATGGAGGAGATCTGCAAATATCTGGAATCCAAGGAGGCTCCCTACCCCATACTCCCACTCCATGTTCCCAAATAAATCTCTCTGTCTTGCTCCTTTGCTCATCTTTAGCCCTTCTTCAGTATGGTTTTTCTAGAATAGAAATATCCTGCTGACTGTGTGTAGTGAGAGAAGACATGTCCTTTCCTCAGATAGAGAAAAAAAGGAATGTTCGCTACATTCATGCAGATTGCCTGGATTGGCTGATCCCTGTCAGGGGGTTTTACCTGTCTATGGAGATTTCCCTGAAATCTGGGGAGTTTTTTTCTGAGGTGTCAATAGGTACAAACCAGAAAGGCCTAGAAAGAGGAATAAGACCAGACTTGGTCATTCCACTCCTATCCCTGGAGACATTGTGTTGTGGGCTTTGCTCTCTTCTACCTTTTGTATAGCCTTGTTGATATAAACGTGTCCCATTGGGAATGCCTGTTCCACTGTCTCTGCCCAGTGAAACCCTCCCTCAGCAGAGAGCCCAGCTCCAGTGCTGCCCTCCACAGCCTTCCCTGTTGAAATGCCCTTCTCACATGCCAGTGTCTCTCTGCTGCCCTTCTCCAGCCCCTTCGTGTCACCTTGTTTCATCTCATCTCAGTCAGGTAAGGACTGCCCTAGACACATTGCATTCTCCCTGTGCTGCCTGATGGAACCAAACTTTTTGAGCTATCTCACTGCCTGGCACAAGAGCACCACCTACTGCTGAGTGGTTCAGGGGATGCTTTTGTAATGTCCTCACCATTCAGAGCAGAGCTTTTAGCAAGTTTCATTTGGCAAAGAATATTTAGAGTCAGGAAACCAGTGCCAATCCTTTCATATAAATCCCAGTGGGAACAGGGGAGGTAGTAGTGTTGGTACAAAGGGAAGGACAAACCTGGAAATGTTTCAAAAAAAGAAATTAGGACTAAGTGGCCAGCCAGATATCAGGAAGGAAGGGAAGTGAAGGTAATGCCAAGGCAGGCCTTCATGTTAGGGTGATGGGGCAGTATGGGATTGGACACAAATCTCCCAAGATATTTCAGAAGAAGGCTGAATAATCAACTGAATATCCAAATGAAATTTCTTTTGAAGTGATAATCAAGATTACAAAGAAATGTTACCTTGTGTTATAGGATGTTTTGTTACATTTCTGCCCTGCCCTTAGGACAATAGGCACTATTTAAACACAGTACTTTACCTTAGAGCAGTAAGACTGTTAAGGAAACAGACAGCTATAGTGATTGGCCTCCTCATTGAATAAGTCTTCTGAGTTCTGCATGGTATACTTTGACAGGTGGCATCTGGAAACCAAAATCAGAACCAAACCTGTCCACATGCATGTGCCTGAGCCTCACTTACCACGCTGGACAGAGAAAAGGGGTCAGGGTCTCAGCCTGCAAGGTCAAGTCCATGTAACACAGATGCCTCCAGCACAGACAGCATGGCTTTCTTCTCTCAGAGGAGCGTCCTCAAAAGGAGTGCTGTTTCCTTCTCAGCTCACATGGAGACTTCTTCCCAGATGTGCAGGTGATTGACACAGTCCATTTTAGGATGTGTAGGAGGACTGAGGACATCCAACTGACATGTTGTTTTTGCAGTAACAATAATAGTTCCTATGTATTGAGTATATCCTGTATGCTAGGAGCAACCATTAGCTCATCTAAATTAACCTGCCAATAACCAGATCTCAGTAGATGCCTGAATTTAACTGAGATAAAATTGGGCACTGTTCTTTTAGTTTAAATTAAATAAGATTTGGCCACTTCAGTTCTAAATGTTTAGAAGTGAGTGAAGTACATTCCCTCTCTCTGTTCTTGAAAATATTTTATCAGCATTTGTGGTTTAAATAGAAGGAATTCAGCCACTGTGAGTCAATATTCCAGGGCTTCAGTGGTTGACTCCTGGCTCCATCAATCCTGCTTCTCATCTGCTTGATTTGCTGGCTCTTGTATGATCATTCCTTCCACAGAAGGATTGTGTACATTTGCCAATGCTGTAGGGGACTACAGCACTATAGTAGTAGTAGTTCATCCAGAGAAACAGACTGGAAAAAAGCAGAAAACAAAAGCCCCTTAGTTAGAGCATGAAAATATTTATATTAGTAATGGACTTCATGAGACTTTTCATCACATCCCTTAGGATGAGAGAGACAGGAGTGAGGACAGAGTACTTTTAAGGCTTAGCAGGAACATATGCTTCTCCAGGAAGAACTGGGCTGTGGTCCATCTTTCAAGAACAGGATGTGATTTTGGCATCAAGTTTTGCAGCCTGGTTTCTCTAATCAGAGAGTAGCTACTTTGCCTGACTGCCAGTTTTTCCTGTCTGAACCCAGGGAGGGAAGGATCAATCCTGAATTCTGTATCTATTCTACATCACACACTGTGCTCGTGTCTTTCATATTTTATCAGTGTTATCTTCTTTGCCCCAGACATTGCAGGGTTCATTGAAAAATAGAGGGTGAGGGGAGAAATGGGTAAGTGTGAGTAGACTCAGTGGAGAAGTCTGCAATGTGCTAGTTGATCTTTTTTTCTGAGTCAGGGCTGGCTTATGCTCCTCTTTGCAAGGAGAAGCATGACTGTGTATGCATGCATGTGTATAGACAATCAGTTCAGGATTAAAAGCAAATTGGACCATATCCTCAGTGGCTATTCCTGGCCTTTCATCCTTTTCCCTTTCATGACCAGACCCTTTCCTGTCTCTTGCAATCCCTTCATTCTGTTATTTTATGCTCCCAGACCTTGTTAAAGTACTTTTCTTTCCTTAATGTGTGCTTTCTAAACACATCTTCATTTGACTAGATCCTGTTGTGTCTCAAGTGTTGTTTGGGTATTGTTCCTCCTGGAAGCCATCGCGTTTTTCCCAATCCTCCCCCCACCAAGTCAGAATAAAGACTCCTCTGCTGTCAGCACATAGTGTGCATACCTCTTACAGAGATTTTCACGTCTTGTTAAAATTAACAGAATAAAAGTCTTTTAGTCTCCCTAGTAGACTGTGACCTTGGTCTTTTATCATCAGTCTCTAATTCAGGATTTCAAATACAAAGAATGATCAACAAGTGAATGAAATATACTAACCATCATGAGTAGATGGCTGTTTGTGTGAAGATGTGATGGGCTGCAGAAACCAGAAAACTAGAAGGAGACTAGCTTAAATGTCAAAGAAACATTATTTCACAATTTAAAGTGAACATTAAGAGACAGTGTGAGCTTCCAGACTCGGTGAAAGCCAGTTTCAGAAACTTAGGATCTATCCATGTTCTGCTGAGAATTTTGTCCCAAGGTTTCCTTCATGGCTGTGACACAGCAGCCAGCAATAATAAAACAACAAGCTTCATCATTTTCCCCAATGAGGAAAGTATTGGAAAGTGGAGAAAAGGAAGAAGAGTAGGAGAAAGACAAATAGACACTGGCCTCTTTCCCAGAAGCCCAAAACAAACCTTCCCTTAATTTCATTGGTTCATATTTGCTAAGACCTGCCCATTCCTGAACCACATTATAAAGGGAACAAAATTAACATGATTAATTTGAACAAATCATCTGGAGTGAAATTTTTTTGGGCAACCAATATCCCATCCCATGTACTCTTTTAAAAAAACTTTCTAGTGCCTATCATGTTGTACTTTCTCTATCCTTTTCTCTGGGACCCTAATAATGCTTGGGATAGAGTGGACTCAGGGAGACAAGTAGTGCAGTAATCTAGGTAGGAGGAGCTGCAGCACCAGTGGCATCAGCATTAGATAGTAAAGGACATATACAGAGTTTTTTGCTTTAAAGAAAGTAGGAGACTGACTCTGAAGCATGTGATGAAGGTATGGGAAGTCAGAAGGTGGTCATAGTTTGTATAGAAAAGATGTGAAATATTGAGGTGTTGGTGGAACACTAGGGTGTTCATGTAGAGTCCACAGATACATGAGTTAGTAAGGAATCCACAGGTAACATGTGACTATAAAGTCAGATCTCAGTGTGTACTTGGTTCAGAATTTAATGGTGGCTTAAAAGTAGAGGGTTAGCAAAGCTTGATATTAGTCTTTAGCATGCTACCCTGACTGAGTTACCTTGACTAAATCATTTAATCCCACTGAATCTGGTTTTTATCAGAAAAAGGGGTGGTGATGTCATCTGTTTCCTTGTAGGGCTATTAGAGGATGGAGGTCATGTTTGTAAAATTCACTGTGTCAGGGCTGGTATATATTCTTATCAAACATCTGGGAAGTTTTGTTTGAAGGCATCCTGAAATAGGAAATTTCTTGAATTATAGGTTCAAATGGACTTTACATTCTAAATTCATCTTTATTGCTTACAAATTATGATCTTAGGCAATTGGCCTCACCTCTTACTACGTTCATCAGTGTTCCACGGCAAATTGATTCTAGGAAATCCTGAGGGTATCACAACATGAGGATGCTCATACTCCTTATATAAAATGACATGATATCTGCATACAATCTATAGAACCCTCCTGAGTGCTTTGAACCGTCTCTAGAGTACTCCTAATACCTAATACAAGTTCTATTAAAAAAAAGTTATACTGCATGGTTTAGAGAATAACGGTGAAACAGTCTGCACATGATTAGTACAGACCAAATTAAAAATAATTCAGTTTGTAATTGGCAAATCCTTGAATTTAACATCTTCGGATACAGGTGACCAATTGTGGAGCATGTTTACTATGTTTAAAATAGACTATTGAAAGGAACAGTTAATGCTTAATATTTAAAATCTAATTTGCATGCCCCTATCTCATAGTCTGAACAACTATTGCTATTTTGAAAATAAAAATATGACAGCTGGGGAGACAGCTCAGTAGAATAAGTGCCTGCCTGGCAAGCACAACGTTGTGATTTCAATCCCCAGTGCCATTAAAAAAAAAAATAGAAGACACATTTCCTATAACCTAGTTGTGTCCCAAATTTTCTGATCAAGGAGATTATGGGGCTGCAGAGGAAAGTGATCAGCGATGTGTGCCTAAGGAGAGTCACATGGAGAGAAAACATTCTCTCAGGCTTTTACAGAGACCAAATTGGTCAAGCAATGGCCGTGGCTCATCCGCATGGCTGACACAGATAAAGGATCTACAAACTGCGGTACAGGGTTTCAGGATAAATACTGAGGGGATTTAACTGACCTTGTCATGTACAAAAGTTACATTTCTTGTTCTATAGGTCTTGCTTTATTTTGATCTTAACGGTCTACCAGAAAAGTATAAAAATGAAGTATAAAAAGTAAAGCATATTAAAAGGAATCCTCAAGTCAACAACTTCTGACATTGCCAGTCTTACAGAAAACCCACTACTATTATAGTCTACTGGACTATATTGGATTATTTTGCTGAATTCATGCACCTGAAATATTTAAATGTCAATGGAATACCCATCTCTGACAAAAAATAAAGAAGAGGATACAAATGAAGGACCATTTTGTATCTGTATATACAAAATAGTTAGGACAGATATACAACTACTTTTTCTTAATCCAGTGAGAAGAAGATTTGTACTAGTAGTGTTTGGACCAGATATCATGTCTGCATCTTGTACTGTGAATAACCACTAAAAAGATAACAATATGCAATGTATGAATTATTAAAACTGTCCTACTAATAACTATCTCATTGCTATTTGTTTCTTAATAAAAATAATAAAAAATAAAATAGATGAAAATAACAATATGAAATATGAGAACTATTATTGATTTCCTATCATCTTGTTTTGAAATTCTATATCTATATATACACATATTTTTTGATATAGGGTCTTGCTACACTGATCCTCCTGTCTCAGCCTCTCCAACGCTGGGATTATAGGCATGCACCACCATGTCCTATTTTGGTGACCAGTGTGGCATGGGGCTGGCACAGCATGTGATACCAGGGATCGAACCCAGGTCCTTGCACTTGCCAGGCAGACCCTCTGTATCATTTTTAATGATTTTTAAAATTTTTTCATTGTCTTTAAAATAAAAGAACAAAAAAATGGAATTAACATTGTAGCATTATTATAAAGACTGTATAAGATTAAACTGTTGTAGTGCTAACCATAAAGTTTGGGCACATGAAATAGGAAATACTATTGGCATTGTAGAAGTTTTGAGCCTGTATGAATTTTCACATGTACAAAGTCTGATGAAGGAAGGATAGAAGCCTGAGAGTGTGAAAGACCAAAAGGAAGCCATGAAGGAGGAGCCAGGAAAGTGGGAGGTAAATCCAGACCAGTCGCTGTAGAGTTGGAGGATTGTGGAGCTTTCAGAATTAGGATATTCCTATAGTTTTTGTTGTTAGGAGATGAAACACAAGATATCAAGGAAGAGGGTTCAAGTATAACAAAAGCTCTCCTTACTTTGGGAGAATTTGCTGTTGGATGGAGATAGCAGCAAGGAAAAGTTCATCCTGCCTGCAGACAAATGACTCGCCACTGAAATGATCTAGCTCAGAGGGGCATTCAAGGTGGAGTTTTGGGAAAGATGACATCTTACTCTGGGATGAGAGCCAACTGGTGACAGAAAGAACTCAGGAACTAGGAAATAGCTGTATTCCATTGTGGGTCCAGATTCAAGGAGGTGGTAAAGCAGATCATATTGAAGGCTAGAGAAGGAAGTTTATATAGGAGAAACAAGGGCAGCAGACACACAGCACACTTCTGAAAGGTTTCTAATGACATAGAGACAATGAAGCTCCAAGTTCACTGGAAGGTATAGCACAAAGGTTAAGGGCATCTGAAACTGGAACTGGACTTCCTAGGTTTGAATCTCAGGTTGGCTTATTAGCTGTGTGCTTCTGAGCAAGTTAATTAACCTGCCTGAGGTTTAGTTTTCTAATTTATAAAATGGAGATAATGATAGTAGTGGTTAATGTTGGGGAGGAAACTATGAGCTTATTAGGATGACCACTATGAATATATATATATATATATATATATATATATATATATATATATATATATATTGCTTGGAACATTTGTATACTGTGCTAGTGAGCATTTAACAAATATTAGCTGCTGTGATTGTTGTGTTACCATTATTATTACGTCATGGAGTAAAATTGAAAATGCAAATGGAGAGAGGAAAGACAGAAAGAATGCAATACTATTGTCAATATAATTTGGCTCTGAAAATAAGGTCAAAACCTACCAGGGGTCTTCCTAGTGTCTACTAAATGTCAGACTTACAAACCTACCATCACCTGCCTTTGGCACTGATGTGCTGAGAACAGTATGTGGTGGGAACCATAACATGCAGCAGAGCAACATTCCAGCCTATGGGTTCAGCTCAGCACCAAAGGAACAGGTCTGTATTGGGAACTTCAGGAGCTGCCATGGCTTAAAACTGTAGAAAAACTGTAAAACTTAGAAACTTAAAGGGTAGAACTGTATGGGAGCCAGAATGTCTTGTAACAATTCAATTACCATAGCTTTCTGGGTTCTTGCAAAGAACCTGCCAGTTACAAAAGTCACCATACTCAGGGAAGCCTAAGAAATGGTGTCCCCATCAGATGTTTATAGTTCTTTCCAATACAGGTACAATTTTCAACTAAGGGTGTTTTTACCATTTTACTGTGATTTAGTAAAATGGATGTTAAATGAAGGCCAGATTACCCTAAAGAAGGGGAAAGATTATTGACAACTCTTACCTCATAGGGGAACATTTGACTGCGTTTTAGGGAAATAGGGACTGTTCTAGTGTATGAGAAATACAGAGAGTTGTTGGACCTAGGAATTGAGATTTGGTGTGGAAGGTGAAAGAGATGTGCTATGGAACTGACAGTATGCCTATGAGTCAGAGACACAGCCTCCTTGGTGAAGTTCTGTCATCATGACTGATTAATCAGCATACAGTGATGGTGTTCTGCAGGTAAACAAGCTGGGTTATCCTCTCTGGAGCAGGCTGGGCTTATGACAAACAGTTTCTTTTTTATATAATATATGAAAGTATGCTATCAAATTGCCAAAAGCAGAAAGGAAAACGGGCAGAGACCAGAGCACTTTTTCACTTTCAGTAGGTTTTTATTATACCTACAGCCTAAAAAGCCCGTAATCCAATCACCTCCCTGTCCATAGACACCAATGTAACTATGTCTGATTCTTTTTTGTTGTTGTTGCTGACAGAATTGGGGATTGAACTCAGGCCCTTGCACTTGCCAGGGTAGCGCTTATTCCACTGAGCCATCTCCCCAGCCTCTACCAGTGTAACTATCATCTCTTTAGATCCTGGAATCCCTGATAGCTTGCAAGGAGCTGGAGTGTTAACTCCTCACAGCAAGGAATTCTTGGAAGCAAAGTACCAAGGATCCCATTTTGAGATTCTTATTTCTTTTTCTCTTTTTGCTTTGTTTTGGAAAAGCAGAAAAGCTAGTTTAAGAGAATGAATAACCAAAGCCTGGTTGAAAGATCTAAAGGATTTTAGGCAAGAACACACACATGAGGCCCATGTGTTTCTTGTTTGCATAAGAATATGTGCTCTGGAGTCATTCAGAGTTTCTGTGAAAGCAGAATTATGAAGTTAGGGAAATGTGCCTTTGGATCTCCCCTACTATTTTGAGGGACTCTTATTCTGTAGAACTCCTCTGTCACCTCATTTTAGGATTCCATCCCTAGATTATGCTAAGAAAAGGCTTACAATGTTTCTATGTTCAGGATGAACTAATTCCAGGAGAGATTACAAAAACAAACAAAACACTATTTTAATAGGCATCTCTCCTGAGTGAAAAAACAGTTAAGAGCTAAGGGGACAGTGTCTTTCACAGCAACATATTAATAAGGAGACAAAGAGGCTGGGGAAGACAAAGTTTGGAGGCAAGGCAAAAGGCAGTAAGATCTTACAAGGCACAAGGTCTTTAATTAACTATCCTTGCTTCATGGTCAGGCTACCCAGAAACAGCAGAAAAACTCCAGAGCCCTCTGGAAGAATCTTAGCGAGTGTGCCTGCCTCTGAGTCTTGCTAGCCAAGACATCCATGGGGCCACTGTGTGTACTTCTGGGCTGTGTCTGCGGCTTCCCTGTGTGGGCTCTGGACGTTTCTGTGTACAAGATGTAGGTGTGATACCCAATAGCCCATCATGACTTTTAGTGTGAACTTCCTACTACTTTAAAACCAGAACTTTCATCTGTTTTGTGTTCTAAATGAAAACATTTGGGCAGTATGTCCAATAGAATATGTTCATTATGTAGATTTAAAACTCAACCACATAGGTAGCACTTGGCACATTTTCCTGTCCATTACTTTATTTGAATCTCCCTCATACCCTGAGGTCTGAATAGTTTTGCTATCCCCATTTACAGAGAGGGAACTGAGGTTTGGACTGATGAGAACACTTGTCAAAGTGTATGCTACAGACTGTACTGAGTTGAATTCTCTGTTCTTCTTATCTTACCATGCATAACGTGTTACTGTAGAATTGAGTGGACATCAGACACAGCAAGGTTCTCTTGCAAGGCAATTTCAGATCTGTACAAGCTATGAGGTTCTAAGGCTCATCACTGCAGGGGCCAAACAGGGTATAAGCTACTGATACAGAGATGTGCATAGTCAGGCAGAGGAACTGTACCAGTTATCTTCTGTCCTTACACCAATTCATCAAAGCTGAACACGAACATCTTTAATTCCAATGTAATCTATAATTAGAGAATGGAAAATATTAACAATAGACAGTTCGCAAGTTTAAAATCTAATCAGATGCTATTACTAAATTTGGCAAATGAAGGAAATAAGCACAAGGTTTTTACTTAATATCTTTGTGCTATGAAATAGTTTTTGCTTTATTAAAGCAGAATAATAACCTTTTTGCTATCCACGTCTTTACTAGAAAAAGGTTTCTGATTATTTTCCTATAAATAGATTCATTTAACATTATTTATTAAGGATCAGATTTGTATATTTTTACTAAATTTTAGAAGTTGCTTAGTTTGGTTAAAAAAATGTCAAGGAGCACACAACATCCATCTTCTTAATGAGACAAAACTGTTGGTTTCAGACAAAGAAATGCAATTTCATTATTAAAATATGAACTTTCCTCTTGAGGGGATTTTTTCATTATATTACATTTCTTAAGTCCAGCATTTACAGCTTCTCAAAAGAAAAAAGAGAGACCTGTTAAAAACATCTGTATTGGGGCCCAGGAGATGGCTCAGTGGAATAAGCACTTCCCTGGCAAATGCAAGGGCCTGAGTTCAATCCTCGGTTCCAACAAAAAAAGAAAAAAGGAAAAACATCTGAATTTTTTTTTCTTTTCTCTCTTTACATCTCTGGGTCAGTATAATTCAGGTGTCTTCCAGAGAGCCAAATTCAGATAGATCAACTTATAAACTGACCTAGCTTGAGAGAGCTTAGAAATGGTCCACCTCTCTGGGCATTAGTGACCTGATAGCCTACAGCCCACTCTGACTCATTCATTCATTCATTCATTATTCATGAATGAATGAAAGCAGTGGAACTGTTTGAATCAGCTGTCCCCAGGCATCCATATTCCTTCCTGGTGGGGTAGCAGCAGATGCAGCAACTACTGGGTATTGATGAGTGAGTGGCCTTGAGGAAGGAAGAGTATCTTTCCTGGGCTGGAGCACTCCAGTGCCCTTTGGGAGGTACATGGCCCATGGTCCCCAAGCAGAGGAGGTCTGACAGCTATGAGAGTAGGAAGCAGGACAGTTTCCCAATTTCACTACCTTTTTGTAGATAGTGAACATAGCCCTGGGTAACCATGAGTGAATTCCAGATTTAGGCTTCCTTCTTGTGAACCGTTTTCCCAATCCTTAAAGAGAGCCTGGTGCTAACACCTATGTGGGGCTATTTTGAGAGAGCAGTGGGATACTGTGTGCCCATGGATGTTCTGAATTCAAGAGCACCTAGGAAGTGCTAAGTTACAGACTAAGCTATTTGTATTCTGTTGTTATACTGAGGTTTGAACCTATGGCCTTTACACTGAGCTATATTCTCAGTGTAATTTATTTATTTTATCCTTTTTTTTTCAGAACTGGGGATTGAACTCAGGCCCTTGTGCTTGCCAGGGAAGCACTTACTCTACTGAACCATTTCCCTGGCCCTGTTTATTTTATCTTGAAACAGTATCTATGTCACTAAGTTGCCAAGGCTGAGTTTGTAATTGTGATTCTCCTTCCTCTTACCAACCAAAGAAGGTCTTTTCCTCTCTGCTTTTTATTGTTGGAGCATTACCTACAGAACAAGCTGAACTTTGTCAGATTGTCTTGCCTGTCAGCAAGCAGCTCCAGTGCTCAAAATGCAGAGCATAGCATAACATGGAATGGCAGCGGTTCAATGAGATGCATAGCTCTGCAGCATTCTCCACTCTTACCCATATTTCAATTCATTTTTGCTTTTTGCTTTCCACCCTGCTTGGCCCATGTCCAGAGGCCCTTGCTCTGTCATCCATCAGGAACCTGGTGCATAACAATGTGGTCATTCTGGTGCTCAGCAATCTAGTCATTCTGGTGCTAGCACATAACTCAGCTGTTTATTTGCATATCTAAATAGTCACTTAGCATACAATACACAGGAGATCATTTTAGGCTGCTGAGAAATTCAAGGAAGTATACTTGTAGTTCCAAGGACTTCAGGCTTTTTCAGATTTTCATTAACTTTATTGATTCTTTTGTCAGGAAGGAAAATAGATGACAAATTATTTTAAAATAGGTTTGGAAGGCACAATTTTAAAATAAAAAATTACAGAATAACCCTACTGGGAATTTTCCCAGAGGAACTGAAAACATCACATCATAAGGATATATGTGTACCTATATTTATAACAGCACAATTTGTGACAGCCAAATCTTGGAAAGAACTAAGATGCCCATCATATGGGGAATGGTTGAAAAAAAATGTGGTATTTTTATAGAATGGAGTATTACTCACCTATAAAGAATGATAAACTTGCCAGGCGTGGTGGCGCAGGCCTGTAATCCCAGGACTCGGGAGGCTGAGGCAGGAGGATTGTTGTGAGTTCGAGACCAGCCTGAGCTACAAAGTAAGCTTAAGGCCAGCCTGAACTGCATAGTGAGACCCTGTCTCAAAAAGACAGAAAAAAAAAAAAAAGAATGATAAACTTGAAGCCTTCATATCTAAATGGATGTTACTTGAAGATATACTTCTAAGCAAAACAAATCAGACCTACGTGTGCAAATATCCTATAGTCTCCATAGTATAACTCAAAAGAAGAACTGCCAATAGAAATGTATAACACAATTAAAAGGAAAGTGAGAACTTGAGGATTGGACAATGAGGAGAGAGCAAGGAGAAATGCTGAGCAACATGACAGGGGCAAGACCATTCATTTATATACACACTAGATGGGTAATACAATGATCCTGAGAAACATCAGGTGATTTTTGAAACTAGCAGTTAAGTGGTAGGATTCTCATCCCGACTAACTATATATGCTGACACCTGCACTGAGTTTAACAAAGTGTAATAGAAGGGTCACGCTTCAAATGCCTGCCATTTTGGTCTTCTAAATATGTACATGACATACCAACTATTACTATGCTGCACTTCTTTAAAGGGTAATAAATGAAAAATAAGACAAAAACGTCACAAGACAGTCCTGCTACGATGCTACAATGCTGTATATGGATGGATTTCTAAATATCTATGTAAATATATATGTTTTCATTCCTATTAAAAAATTTTTTTTTCTTCATATTCTGTACGGACTTAGAGTTTAGTATCTCAATACTTGATTGAAAATACATGTTCCATGTTATGCCTACAATGTCTGATATTTAGACAAATAGTGTGGGTAAATCGAACTGCATATGTTGCAGAGTAATAATAAGCTTCTCTTCTGGAGGGTTAACAACCTAAGTTTGCAGATCAAAAATTAGAGAAAAAGGAGGGCTGCAAGGACAGCCAACATTTTGGCCCTAGCCTTTCAAGGTCAGTGAAGACTCAGGACATAGGACAGTTTGTACTGTAAAATCATGTAACTCAGTTGTGCCCCAAATTTTCTCAACAAGGAGATTATGGAGCCACAGAGGAATGTGATCAATGATGTATAGTGTGCCTAAGGAGAGTCACATGGAGAGAAAACTTTCTCTCAGGCTTTCACAGAGAGCAAACTGGTCAAGCAATGGCCATGACTCATCCACATGGCTGACACTGACAAGGGATCTACAAAATGTGGTACAGATTTACAGGATAAACCCTGAGGGTACCTGACTGACCTTATCTAATACAAATGTTACATTAGCTTGGTCTTAACCATCTAGCAGAAAAGTATAAAAATGGAAGTATATAACGTCATATTAATATGTTGAGCTGTGAATGGCTCAAGTCAACAACTTTGGTGGATAACCCACTTCTATTGTGGACTGCTGATCTGTGTTGGATTGTTTCATTTAAATATATATATATATACACATATATACATAATTAGCTATCCAAGTTTTGAAAATCTATAGCATGTGTATTGTTATATGTTACCCTGTTTATGTCATTTTTTCTATTTGTTTTTGCTTCTATTTTTCACTCTTCAAGTTAAAATACAAATAAATTTTTTTAAAAAAAGAAAAAGGCTTGCTTGCAAGGAAAAAAGTTTTTTGTTTTTTTTTTTTTATAGAAATGTACCATTTTATTACAAAGAGTCTCACAAAAAATGAAAGTATCTCAAAAAAGGGAAGCTAGACTACTAACCTCCGCCTGCAGAACTGGGGAAGACAGGGCAGCGTGAGCTGCTTCACTCATTTGGAGCCAGTGTAAAGGTATGAGAAAAGAACCAATCTAAAAACAGCAGCTGTTGCTGTAGGAGCCTGAAGAACAGGGGGCCCTGGAGATGCAGCCACTCCTTCCAGAATTTCATGTAATGGCTGCATCGCTTCCATGCAGATCTGACCCTTTATGA
Source organism: Ctenomys sociabilis (assembly GCA_004027165.1). Lineage (NCBI taxonomy): Eukaryota > Metazoa > Chordata > Mammalia > Rodentia > Ctenomyidae > Ctenomys > Ctenomys sociabilis. The sequence continues at coordinate 9,902 of PVKA01026316.1, read as the reverse complement.
CTTAAAACTAAGACTTGGGGAGGGGTGGGGAGCGTGATCACTGCTAGAAAAGTTCCCCTGGTACAGCTGCCCTGCACTCAAGGCCCTGGCTCCTCTATCTAGTCCCTGGGGACATTTATATTTAATATATTTTAGTATAAATATACAGAGAAATAGAAAATATAAAATCTGAGGATTAGAGGGAAAAAAGGGGGGAACATGGCAAGAAGCCTGAGCTGGAAAGGGCTGCCAACTTGAGCTCATCTTTGACCCCTTTGGCTTCTGGCTTTTCCTTGTTGGTCTTCTCCTCTTCTGTCACCTCTTTCTTCTCTTCTGGTTCTTTCTGTTTTTTTTTTTTTTTTTTTTGATTCAGGGTCTCACTATGCAGCCCACATTCATAGTGATCCTCCTGATATTTTTACCTCTCTAGTGCTGGGATTACATGCTCGCGCCACCACACCCAGATCAGCACACTCGGAGGCGGGCCTGGGCGGCGTGCGAAGCGTGTGGAGCCAGGGATCAAACCCTGGTCCCTGCACTTAACCTAAGCAAGCGCTTAGTCTGCTGAGCTATACTGCCGACCCTGCCAGGTTTGTGTGTAATTTGCCATAAATAGCTGTTCCACTTCTTTTTATGTGTCTGAATAAATAAATAATTGCGAGAATTTCAAAAAAAACAAGATAAACGCCTAGGGGCAGAAGATGTTTGTACCTAGAAGGGTCTAAAATATCAAAGTAATGAGCGAAACTTTGGCTGCCTTCTAGCTACATTTTATTTTATTTTATTCTTTATTTTTCTGCAAGTTCCTTTATTGCTCCTAGTGTAGCAGGGAATGAGGAGGCCGTATTTCTTTAGCCCAAATTGAACCCACATAGCACACAGCAAATGACTGTGACAGAAAACCGGAGGCCCATTCTGCGCTCCCTTTTGCCTAAGCCGCTCACAGAGTCTGGCCATCTCCCCAGACTCTTCGGGCGAGGGCACGAGCAGGCACAGAAGACAACATTACCATATCACGTCCTAAGTTTTCTTTAATAACATGTCTTTCACAGTTTTGGTACTGAGCATTGAACTCCGTGCTTTCTCTGAGCCATGAGCTCAGGACTTCTGATTTTTTAACACAGGTTCTCACCGAGATACCAAGGCAGGATTGGAATGTCCAGTCCTCTCCCCTCAGCTGTTAAAGCTACTGGGATTGCAGACATTGGCTGGCCATTCTCCCAGTTTTTTGTTATATTTTAACTTCCAAACAAAAAGGAGAGGAATGATTACCAGAGAAAGTGCATAAAAAAATCTGTAAAATACTAATGGGTACTGGTGATGTTCTAAAGAATGACATGTAAAATGGTCTGCATTTAGATACCTTTTATTTTATTATTTATTTATTTATCTTTGCAGTACCGAGAATCAAGCTCTAGACCTTCCACTTGCCAGGCAAACACTTATGCCATGGAGCTATATCCCCACACCCTTTTATTTTATTTTTTTTGTATTATAATTTTATTTAAAAAAAACTAAAATAAATTTTATTTTGTTTTGAAGAGTGAAACCAAAAGCAGGAGCAAAATTCAGAAACAGGGTAACATACAGCAATGCATATGTTATAGATTTTCAAAACAAGAATAGTTCATTAACAATTAACCTCTTTTGTTTTAAATAGATCACAAATCTCAGGATAAATTTGATCTGATTGAAAGTGGAAAAAAGGTATCTCCTTGCAAAGCGCTCAGCTTTCTACCAAATTAACACCACAGACACACAAAAAAATAGAATTTTTCTCAATTAAAAATAAATAAATAAATGTTTCCAAGGGAAAACTAACTAAATAAATCATCCTCTCAGCCCACACAGCCAGCCGACATTGAATCACGTGCAAGCCTTGGCAACAAGAAAGCTTTATTTCCTTTGTCTTCTGCTCACACTCTTCGCAATCCCTATGCCCCACCAAGCACCCCTTCCCCATCTTCCCAGTAAAATCAACAAGGCTGGGGATATAGCTCAGTGGCATTAACACCTGCCCGACAAGCACAAAGTCTTTTTTGCTTTTTTTATTTTTTGGTGGAATGGGGGATTGAACTTAGGCCCTTGTTCTTGCCAGGGAGGTGCTTATTCTTCTGAGCCATCCCCCCCCCAAATAAATTACAGAATGAGAATTATCTAAACTCTTGGTATACCTGTATGCTTTTCCCCCTTGTCTTACATAATAATTAAAGTAGGAAAAAAAAGACCTGACTGTTGTGATGAGGGACTGGCTGTGCTGGTGGAGATAGGATGTTAGTTACTGCACAGATACTGACCCAGCTTCTGTAGAAGCCCCAGCCTAAGACAAACCCTCTGACACTGGCAGATAGACTGTACTGTCTTTATCCTCTCTTTATTGTCACTGCATATAGATAAAAATGACTTGAGTAATTAACTAGTAGAATAATCTCCAAACCATGTATGTTTGCTTTTAGAAGGTGATGCTTTTGTGCTTAGATATGATCATTCTCTCTCTCTGGACCTTCACACACATAAATCTGCCTACAGGATATGTTTACTTGAAACTCTTATAGGCCTTTCACACTCATTTTAGAAGAAATGGAACCCATTTCCATTGGGAAATGAAGTCCATTATTCACCTTCTCTCCTCCCCTACTTCATCTTCTTATGCTTGTCTCTAGATTGTCCCTGTGATGGCACCTTTAATTTCAAGGACCAGGGTGCCATGTCAGAACCTCGCTCTTCTTTACTCTCCCCTTTCCTAGTATTGTTGATCTTCTATCCTTTCCCTAATAGGCCTCAAATCTGTCCACTGTCAGGTTCCACTGCCACCCCCTAGCTGGGGCTGGAAGGCTTTCAGCCACATCAGGAGTATGTAATAGCTTCCTAGCTGGTCCAGCTGTTTTCTTCCAATAGTCCATACCTGTAAAAGCCCATACTACTTTTCCTGAAGTAGCCAATATTGCTATTAAGGCTCCTTCACACATCACTGTTCAGTTTAGAACCTTCTACCAACACCTTGCTACTATGTGCACATTCCCAAAACCTACATTCAAGACCCTTCATGACCAGTGCATCCCTCCTGCTTTCCAACCAGATAAGCTCCAGAAACATAGCCAGGGTGCTTTTCAGTGCCTGCCACATGATGGGCTGCCCCTCAGGGTTGTCCAGTGCTCATCTCATTTGTCTGGAGCATGAGTCCTACTGGCTTTAACCTGGCTCTGTTTCTCCTTCTGTACTTCCCAAAGAGTGGCTAATGGGTAGCTTCCTCAGTAGGCCATTATTTGCCTCTGTTGTATCTAGATTTTTCAAATTTTTTATTTAATTGTGTGTATACTTGGTTATACATAAATCTCATCTGTGTCCATGTCAGTGTCCTCCACTGGCCTTTAAGCCATTTACTCTCAAGGACTGCATTTTAATAATCTTTGCCTTTTTATCACCTAGGACAGTGCCTGACATGTAGCAGGTACCCTATAAATGTTGATTGGATATAATAGAAAAAATGAGTTTACTCTTCTATGTAAAGGCAAATCATGGGATGTGGAGCAATTTTGCCTCCAGGAAAGCTGATACAATCTTTGCCATCTCTGAGGTTGCTCTTTTGATCAGCTCCTCCTTACTCTGCTCTGCAGTCAGCCAGTAGTCTTTGTCTTTTCCCAATGAGTGGAGCTCCAGCACCAAGAAAAGTAATCCTCTTTTTCAGACTTTTCCTGACTGTATCATCTGAATACTCAGGGGCAGAAAGCTACACAAAATCCAGCTTACACCGGCTTGAATAACACAAAAGATTTCTTGACTGAGATTCTCAGGAACTCCAGAAACAAGGTGGAGCTCCTGCAACACTTAGGCTGCGTCTGTCTGTTTCCGTGCAGTTACCTTGGCTCCACCCCTTCTCTCTTATTGGCTTTATTCCTGGGTTTCCAGCAGAATGACTACAGCGGTGTGAGGTCAGGGATACATAGGACCATGTTAGAGGGAGAAAGGCCACGTCTAGAAAACTAGGGTTTTCTTTTTCTAAGAGTTTCCAACAAGCATCCCAAACATTTTGTCGTACTCAATCAGATCACATTTTAATTTCTGAAACCACCCCAGTGGTTGGTAAATGCTATATATATACACTGAGTGGCTTAGGCCTGGTGTCCTAAAGAGCTAAGAACATCCTGGAATTGGGGTTCTGATCATCTCTCCTTGAAGTGTGGGGGATGCCTACAGGAGGAACATATACCTAAATGAAAACCACTTTAAAGTTATGAAGAAGAAATGACTTAGTGTTCAGTGTGTCAGCACCAAGAAGTACTCTCTATTCAAATCTCTCTCCTCTGGTACCCAGTGGGTTGTAGTATGAACCTGGAAATGCAAGGAAATGGAGTTAGATGTTGATTCTGTTCAGGGTCAGTGTACCACTGTGTGTGTTTGGGTAGTATTCAAATTGGGCAAGGGCATGTAAGTGCTCCTGTTGCTTCCTTTGAATACTAGTACAACATAAACTCCTTCTAATACTAGTGCAACATAAAATGGCTTAGGCTTTCCTGCTTGCCCTGACTACCTGTCCCTAAAGCAAGCATGGTGCTTTTTTTCAGGATATTTAAAGATTTTTACAAAGGGCAGAAACTCCAGATAGTAAACAGCTTCCTCTTCCATCTCCCTAATTCTGTCATACATTTTTTCCTTTTTACTTTGACCTCTTTGGAGGACTGAGAAGCTGCTGGTAGCTTTTATTCTGGAAATAAGAGGTCTCTTGAGAAACCAGACCATGACCTATCCTAGCTCTGAGAATGATGATGGGTTTTCATTGAGTACCAAAGAGAGAGATGTTTTTCAGTAGTTCTGAATGTTTTGTTCTGTCAGGCCCATGACCCTTCTGATCATTATTCCTTCTCATTCCTTTCTAGATGTTTGACTGGATAAGCCACAATAAGGAATTATTTCTCCAGAGCCACACCGAGATTGGAGTCAGCTACCAGCATGCCCTAGACCTCCAGACACAGCACAATCACTTCGCCATGAACTCCATGGTAAGTAAAGGATCTGTTCTCAACTTGCCTGTGTGCCCAAGAATGAGGAGGGACAGACTGAGTAAGCATGGAAGCACATGCCTGTAATACCAGCACTCCAGGAGGATCACAAGTTTGAGTCCAGCCAGGCAACTTACCAAAAAAAAAGGATTGAAGGAGTAGCTCAGTACAAGGTCCCTGGATTCATCCCTTCTCCCACCAAAAAAGAAAGAAGATTGGAACACGCATATCCCTTAGGGGTCCATTTTTCAGATGGGGGTTGAGTACAGGGCACATAACTATCCTGCTGTTCCTGGAGTAAATTATAGATCCTACTTTATACTGTGAAAGGAATGTACTTTGGGTGGTAGGAGGCATTAGCTGAGGGGAGAACTAGAAGTTCCATTCCACTGACTTTTTTTGATTTCCAGAATACATGAGTCACAAAGCTGGGAAAGTGAAGGGCATCAAGCTGTGGCACACTGGGAACTGTACAATGAACTGGGAGTGTTTACAGTGTGAAGAGGAAACCCCACAAAACATATGATTACAAGAATTAGAAGGGCTGCTTTGGAGAGAAGGGAGTAGAATTGCTCTGTGTTGGTCTGGGGATGGCAGTTTGAGGGGGAGGCATGACATGGCTCATTGGGTGGGGTATGTGACTCAGGGGAGCTAGTGAGCTCCCAAGATGGAAACTGAAGTCAAGTGCTGATGGTGCTAAAGTGAGAGAAGGCCATTTACCAGTTCTGTGACCTTAGGGAATTAACCTCTCTGCATTTCACTTCCTTCATCTTTAAAATATAAATAATAACTATCTTATAAGGTGGTTTGAAGATTGAGTGAGTTATATGCAATTGTCAAACCTTTGGAACTCTGCCTAGCACCTGGTAAGTTGTCAGTGTGTGCTGGTATTATGATCCTGATGAGGATGTAGACATCCAGACCACATGATACACGTGGCACCCTCACAAGCCTAATATGTAGCTTACTATTTTTTCCATATAGCTACCCCTAAGCTTTATTTTGAAATTCTGTCTGCTTGTTAAACCCATTAAATCCCAAATGACTGTACCCTAAGTGTGTTTTGATATACCTCTCTGTTACCTCTGCTTTTCCTTTTTGTATATTGTTGGTCCAGAGGAATGGCTCCATTGTTACCATAGATCTGAAAAACAAAAGACATCTTGTCATTGAAGTAGTGATGCTGGGAATAGGGCAAGTATTAGAAAAACACAAAGCCAGAGGATTGCAGAGACAAGAAAGGAAGTTAATTCAATTTCTACCCACCTGCTTTAAATATGTACTCAACCTAAAACACTAAAGAAGAAATGATGGTGGATTAAAGTTGTACAATGTCTAGTTGAAGAGAGAAAAATTGTGATGTGCCTTGATAAACAGAGAATGTATACTAAGAGCTGAGAGCTAGCTGAAGACCTTAAATCTCAGCAGTTATAATCAAAGGTTGGTTTATTGTTGCTGGCACAACAACATCACTCGGGGCATTATAGTCACCAGGGACCAGGGTTGATGGAATAACCATTATTTTAGATCCTGCCAATTGCTTTCCCAGATAGACAATGGAACCAAGCACATGTTAGCTTTGAAACCTTCCACCTAGAAGTGACACTGTCATTTCACTGGCCAAGTTTCCTGTACATTTCATTGACCAAAGCCAATCACATTACCACATCAAACTCCAAATGACTGGAAATGTGTTGATGAGGAGAGAGAAGAAAAGTTTTGGACAGTCCTAATAACTAACACAGAGGGCCAGAGAGTGTTAGGAAGAGATGAACATCATGAGATTTTTTCAGTAAGAACAGTCTGGCTACAGAAAAGATGGTCAGGAAACCAGGCAGGGAAAATATCCATACTGACTGTGTTACTAGTTTTGACTATCACGCAGTCTTGAGTCTTCATCTAAATGTAAAGATTCATTCTTTTTAAACTAGAGTTCTATAATTGTTTCTCATCTCTGGCTCATTTTTGTCACAGAGGAATAAAACAATTGATCACAGGTGATTAAGAATTTGAACTCAAATCTAGCAGAGTTCATATCTGTATGCCTTGTGCATTTCCTCTGATGAGTCACACAAATTCTGTGCCACTCTTCAGTCACCCATCCAACATGGCCCTAAGGCAAATTCATTTTAATAAGCAGCAAAGACAAACGTAGGTAGAGAGGTAAGTCTGCTATAAAGCCCCTTGAAGCAAGGCACTACTAAGTTAAATGGACAGAGCCTTTGGCTTTGAATTATTTGTGCTCTTGCTTTCCTCTGGTTGTATGAGTAACTGAGAATTAATGGCATCTCAAAAACATATTTGTTGTACTTAATTTACTGTTGAAGTCTTCCCTTAGAAATAAGGGAAGAAATTTATTGGAGGAAAATATTTTCTGGAACTATGATCAAGAGAGCAGATTTAATACCTAAGGACCTTTTACAATGTTTCAGCTTATCCTGAGCCTCCCTCTACCTTGAATGTGCCAGTGCCTGGAGGCCTCTTTAGCCTGATTAGTCTAAATGTAAAGATTCATTCTTTCCAAACTAGTGTTCTATAATTACTTCTCATCTCTGGCTCATTTTTGTCAAACCTGAAACACTAAAGAAGAAATGATGGTAGCCTAAAGTTGCGCAGTGTCTGGTTGAAGAGAGAAAAATCATGGTATGCCTTGATAGTGCAACAAGAGAAAACCTATGCTCAAGGTACAGGATGAGGAAAGACAAATCCCAGGGTTGTTTGATCAAATTGCCTTTGTTAACTGGGAACTTTTTTTATTAGAAGGAACTTCCTACATAAAGGGATGGCAGCATCCCAAATAGGTGAAATAAGGGAAAGGTGAAATAAGGGTTATAGGGTGTTTTCCCTTCGCCTGTCTGATGAATGTTGCTGCCAAGAAACAGGTGAACGCAAGCATTCAATGCTGGATCCCAGTGACCACAGGAATGATCAGTTCTTCAGGAGCAGTAGGAAGTTGGCAGGTTCTACAAGCTTATTGAGAAATTTCTGTCTGCTTTTGGAAATCTTAGACCTTTACACACATCTATATATCTGTACATAAACATATAGGTTGCATACTCTGTTTCAAGTAAGTCCTTTACCATTGAATCTTCTTTGTATTATGGTTAAAACAGACAGTCACAGACCCCTTTGAAATAAGATACTGGGCCCTTTTCCCAGAGAAATGTATGGGAGAAAAGAAAACTTTTAGATACTTTCAAGAAACACAAGAGAATCCTAACGCCTATCAATCAATCCTCCAATTTAGTATCTCAGGAACATTATGACTTCTTTATTCACTCATTGAATAAAGATCAGACATTGTGTTGGGAGTTAGACATATAACTTGCTATTAAGTTTTCATAGCACTAAGTTTTCTCTTGTGAAAGAGACAGATATTCAATATATCATCCCACAAACAAATATGTAATTACAAACCTCTAGTTTTATGTTAGAAGAGTGAATGACACAGGATAAACAAAGGGCTAACTAAGGTGAGGGAGAGATGGGTTACATTTTCCAGTTAGTAATCAGCATTGACTAAAGACTCATTGTTCATTCATTAATTCATATTGTCAGTGTTTGATTTAACTCCATTGTACAAAAAACTTATAACTTAAATCAATCCTAGACATAAGAGCTTGTAAATTAAGATGGTCAGTTATTTATTACGTCTTTTTTGCAGTTTTTTATTTCCTATGTCTAGGAGTTACACTGGTGAAAGACCCAACTCCAATAAAGACAGCAATTAATGTATTTGTTTTAAGGCTTCCATAACACAACACCACAGCCTTTAAATTTTAAACTATAGAAACTTAGTTTGTCACAGTTCTGACAAGGTTTCTTTGTTGGCCTTTCTTCATGGCTCACAGATGGTGGTCTTTCCACTGCACCCTCATGTGGCCTTTTTTCTGTGAATATGGAGCATAAACACCCCTGGGGTCTCCTTTAGTTTCCAAATCTCATTTTATGTGACACTAGAAGGGGACACAGCTCACCCTAATATCTCCATTTTAACTTATTTACTTCTGTAAAGGCCTATCTCAAATGCACTCTGAGGTACCAGGATACTAGGAGTTAGAGCTTCAAACATAGAAATTTGGGGGAGAATACAATTCATTCTGTAGTACAAAGAAATAATTGTGTGTCATAAAAATCATGAAAAAATAACAAATTCCTCAATTTTGTTTATGAATTGGTATAATAAAGCTCACCAATTATTAATGTACTGGGAGTGTGGGAGTATTGCCCCATTTAGTAGGTACGTGAACAAAACAGGAAGAAAAATGCTAAAATTGGTTGATCTTTAGAGTTTGTTATAACATATTTCTTTCAATTTCTATTGAGGAATTTTCTTTATGTGATCAGTAATAACCATAATGATAATAATATTCACCTACTAAACCCATTTTTTGACTTATTTATTTGTTTGTTTGTTTGTTTATTTATTTATTGTTATCAGGGATTGAACTCCAGACCTCTCATTTCTTTTTTTTGTTTTTTCCCTCCATGAGGTTTTTATCCTTTCTCTTTTTTTTTCCATTTATTTTTATTTTATTGAAATACAAATGTCAACCAGACAGTTTCAAAACACCTTAACCATACAGAGTCGATGAATTAATACATTGCAAACTGTTTTCATAACGTTTTGGTATTGTACAAGGTGCATACATGAAATTATATTTACAGGTTTTTTTTATAGCTGAATTATATCAAAGATTCAATAATTATTTACCTAGTGGATAACCATAGCACTAAAAGCCGACATAATATCCTGTCCAACCACCATTAGTGCAGATCTTGCCTCTCATAGAATTATGTAGAAGCACAGCATTATCTATCCCAACTGTACTGTCTATACACACACATCATGATTTTTTCTTTCTACAACCCTTCCTTTGTCTACACCTGTCAAAAGTGGGCACTCCATTGACATTCAACTAC
>PVKA01026315.1:7664-31961 GCA_004027165.1 Ctenomys sociabilis | reverse complement strand
GACACCATTGCAGCTAGTGAAAAAGTAAGCAAAGATTTCTTAAAAATAACTAGGATGCAGGAAAAAGTAATTCAATACCTGCAAGACAATGAAAAGATGAACAATGTGAGACTAATAGGCATCAATGGGAAGGAAAGAGTCAATACAAATGATATAAAAAGAATATGGGCAGAAGTAATAGCAGAAAACTTCCCAAGTATGGGACAACAATCTGACATTCAGTAACCAGAGCATATAAAACCCCAAATAACATTAACCCAATTAAATCCACTCGCAGACATATAATCATCAAGATCCCAGAAATTCAGCACAGGAACAGTAACTAAAAGCTGCTAAAGAAAAGAAACAGACCACATTTAAAGGAAAACCCGTCAGAATAATGGCAAATTTCTCTTCACAAACCATCAAGGCAAGAAGAGAATGGAGCAAAGTAATTCAAGTCTTGCAAGAAAACAAACTCCAACCCAGACTGGTATTCCCTGCAAATTTCTTTCAAGTATAATGGAAAAGTAAAACACTTCCATGACAAAGAATAACTAAAGAATTTCATGACGACAAAGCCAAGCCTACACAGACTACTAAATGATGTTCTAGAGAGGGAGTAAAACTATCACAACCCCATGAAAAAGAATGGAAAGAACCCACCAAATAGGGCAAACAAACATAGGAGAATAAGAGGTATACAATAGCAGTCTTTCAGTTATTTTTTTGTGTAGAGCAGGGAAATATTTCCATCCACACACTCTACAAATACACTTCTCTTGCACCTTATAGGTCAAGATTCCATATGGGACTACAGGGCAGATTTCAAGGAATTAGCTGTTGCTCAGTTCCACAAGTCACACCTGGCCACAGTAAGTGCCACGGTCATTATCCATGTCCACAACACACTAGAACTTTGTGCGATATCCTATCCCCAAACTGTCAGAAGTGATGGTCATTTATTTGTCATTCCAGCATTTATCTTATGTTTTATTCTTAGTATTTTTTTTCTAACATGAAAACTTTTTCTTAGTTCAATTGTTTTGAAACATTTAATTTTATTTAGTTATTTTTATTTATTTATTATTTATTTTGCAGACCCGGGGATTGAACTCAGGCCCTTGCGCTTGCCAGGGAAACACTTATTCCACTGAGCCATCTCCCTGGCCCTGCAATTTTAAATTAATTAGTATTTAATTTTCTGAGTAATGTTTAATCTTAATTTTTGTTTTAAGATCCACACTATATCTTTGAATTACAATTTATCTAAAATACATCAGATGTTGTCTTCTACTGGTATTAGAAACTTTAAAAAGTATATTTCTATTTTATGTTGACTTTATATTACTTCTTCCCTGTCCTTTACACACACATACACACACACATATATATATGAAAAAAAGTGTATAACCAGACATAAGATTGGTAGTGTTTCATAGAAATCTTCAGTGACCTTTTAAATAAGGGTTCATCTAATATATTTTATAAAGTTCTGCATAACTATCACTTTGAGAGCTCTTTATTGTTCATCCAGGAGCATACTGCAACTTCTCTTGCCTTTTGAATTATGCTCTTTGTTATTTCCTATATGCTACGTCTGGAGGTATTAAAATATTTCAATTTTGTATAACTAGAAAATATTTTACTTTTAGTTTTCAAAGGTATGTTTGCTAAGTCTAAAATTCAACGAGGATAGATTTTTTTTTCTTTCAGTCCTTTAATTAGTCTAGTTTCTTACACACTTGGTCCTTTTTTTTTTCTAATATGGAATAAGATGCTATTTAATTTTGTTCTTCCATAGATAATATTTTTACATATAGGCTTTAACCATTTTTTTCTTTATAATAAATTTTGAACAATTTCATTTTTGTTTATCTTGGTATGATTTTATTTAAATTTCTTATGCAAAAGGTTCATTTCTCTTGGAAATGTGGTATTATAAGTTGAACTAAATTCAGAAATTTTAAACCTTTAAATATTTATTGCCTACTCCTTTCTACTTTGATAATTCTAATTATATGAATATAAAAAAATAAAGAAAGGAGTAGTCAATGCTTACAATTTTTGTTTTTACTCTGATTTTTTTTCCTCTCTTGAATTTCTTGTAACTTCTTATTTTTTTTAAAAAAACAAAACTTTTTTTACATTTATATCTGTTAATCTGAAAAACTGATTTGCACATAGCATCATGTAGTACAGGAACCCTTGTTGGGTTCCTGTTACTTTGTTTAGTGAAATCTTGTATCATGTATAATGCTGTTTTCTTCTATCACTATTTTGTATTCTTTTAAAAATAATAATAAAAAGTACAAAAAAGATAGTTAAAAAAAAAAAAAAGCTTGAAGTGTTTTCTTAGCAAGGCTGAAGATTTTCAGTCTCTGTATTTGGAATTTAGGCTGCAGTCCTTGGTTCTGGATGGATCACTGGATGTGTGGCACAGTTCAAGCTTTTAACCAAATTTAAACAGAAGAATGGCCACCTGGCCCAAGTAGAAGTAGATGAAGTGCTTGGTTTCATGCGTCCCGTAACTACTGAAGTTCCTCCCCACAATGCGCTACCAGGTGGGGTTGCACTTCTTGTCAAACTCCTTCTTGAAGGGGGCCACAATGTGCTTTTCTATGTTATATTTCTCCAGTGCCTGAGAAGTGCACTCCACCGAATCCTGTTGCATCGCTTCTGACACACCTGCATTTTTTATCACTGCCTTTTTGGTCTCACATGGTTCCCATGGAGCAGGAGCTAGCTGACTATAATGGTCTCCTAGAAGAGGTTGTGGCGCCACTTAGGCCGGGACAGAGATGCTGTAGCTGCCAAAGCCATGGCACATCTTCTTTGGACATTTATATCTGATATCCTGAACAACTAACTTGAAGACAGCATCATGCAATACAGCAACCATTGCTGAATTCCCATTACTTTGTTTAGTGAAATTTGTATTGTTTCTAATGTTATTTTATTCTGTCACTATTTGTATGCTTTAAAAAATAAAAGAAATGTAGAAAAAAATGTGCTCCCTAATTTTGAGAGATCTGGCCTAAGAAGGAGAGAGGAAAGGAGTTGGAGCTGGTACTAGGTGGACACCAGAGCCTCAGATTATGATTATCAGCTGGTGTAGTATTTTGGCCTTGTCTACGTATAACTGAGCCTTTGAACAGGGCTACAAGGGCACCATGGGAAGAGAGAAGTAAAATGAACTCAGTTTCTGTAGAAGGGGTGGAAGGAGAGCATAGCTATCAAATACAGCCAAATTCAGGAGATCAGGGAGCAGCAGAACAAGTAGGCCTCATTAGCCAGACTCCCTCTCTGTGGAACGCCTTCCCATCTGCCAGCCTCACATGGGTCTTTGAAGGCTTTCATGTACCTTTCCCCAAGATCATAACACACAGCCTAAACCCACCCCCATGTCTGACAGCACTTCCCACTGCCCGGGAACATGAAAACCTTAAGTGCATATAACCACTGTTGAGCAAGGTTGCAAGTTCAATATGAGGATGTGGGTTGTCATCCAGAGTACAGCTGGAGCCTTGATCCAAATGATGGCCAGAAACCCTTACTGGGAACTTTAGGCTGCCCATGATAATGGCTTGAGAACAGATAGCAAGCACCTCACAGCTAGCTCAAATGCCCTGTGCTCCCCAGCATACCTGAACTGGATCTTCTACAATTGTGTCCTCATTGGTTGACTCACCTCTTGTTAAGAGGTGATTCTTCTTCCAATGGTAAGTGTGGTTAATTCTGTGTTTCTAACATTATTTCAGGACATGCAGAAAATGCTGTTCTGTTGATCTCACTTTGAGTAGCAAGATTCTAGAATAGTTCTTTTCTACTAAGAATGGTTAGATCCCAAATCTACTGGCTCGGAATGTGCATCATTACAAGACCACCCAAGTGACTTTCTTGCATCAATAAGAAGTGCTGGCTAAAGGCTGCCTTTCCTGGAGCCTGCCTGTCAGCCTGGTGTATCTCTCTGTGACAGTAACATGGAAGCAAAATGGAGTGTCTTGTGTCAACCTTGAGAAAAAGAATAAGTAAAGATAGGATGCAAATATAGCTTGGAGATTGAGAAGGAAGTTCTTATATATACTTGATGATAGCAGTAATTACAAAGACTGTCAAAACTAAAAGCTTGTACATAGATTACCACAACTCCAGTGAAAAGTTGCTTCCCCATGGGCAACTGTTCCAGAAGCTTCTGTTCCATATTATTGCTTCAAAATATATGATGCAATCCCCTCTCACCTGTGTCTTAAAAGTCTCTGCTTGCCATAGCTTACTGTGACATACATGCCTCTTGGAGACCAGGATGTACAGGGTTAAGTTTATGAACATAACCTCTGGCCATGCTGGAAAATAGCATATGCATGGTGCCTAAGGTCAATATAACCACAGTGAGACAGCCAACGACAGGGCAGCTCACCCTATTCTAGAACAATAAAGCTGCCAATCTTGTAGATAAGACTGTTCTCTTATTTGGGGAAATTTACTACTTGCGGAAGTCTTTAGACTGACACTCAAGGTCCTGCTCAGTTCCCAGTCTTGCCTCCGTGTCCCCGAGGCTCCTGGAGAAGTTCTTTGTCTCAATCCCCAGGAATCTGAAATTATGATAGAGGATTTTGATCCTCCTGGAGCCCTAAAATCATAACTCTTTATCTCTTTTTATTTAAACTGTTCATCATCTACTTGCTTAAGAGCCTAGAGCTCAGCCAAGACCCTAATGCATGCCTATTACCATTGCAATGCTTTGCTGTTACCACATTATAATCCTTTGGAGAGTATTGCTCTGATTTTTTTCTTAGTTTGATACAGATATTGAGTGAAACTCTACAATTTTTCTCTGCTCATTTGCCTGGTAGCTATTGTCCCTAAAAGCCACCAGAAGCCCAGGCAGACTGGTACCATAAGAACACTGACCTATGTGTGTGGCTGAAGATTTCTACTAGGCATTCAATTCAGGACTGTCACAATCATGCCCTTGGCTTGGTGCTCAGCCCCACTTATCCTGAAACTAGGAGAGATAAGAAATTCCTCCAAAATTGTCACAAAGGTGTTCCAGTTTCCCATGGTGGCCTCAAATTTCTCACTGCGTTCACTTCTTAGAGCCATCATAAAAAGCCAGTTGACTCTACAATCTTTATGATTATTGTTGCTACAGAAATCAAATACCAGTCACAGTGCCCTGTCCTACTCTTGCACTTCATTCTGATGGTGATGGGTGTGTAATAAGTAGACTGAAGGGACCCCCACCAAACTCATAATAATTACTGTCTTTGAAGAAAGAGAAGAAAAATTGGATACAAAAAAGAAAAGATAATTCCATTTTAGTGGCAATATTTTATGTCTTTATAACATTGAAGCAGATATAAAAATATTAAGAGATAAATCTTATGTAGCAAAGAGGTACATTTTTACATTTGTATTTTCTTTTTTTAACATTTGTATTTTCTGTATTTTTTAAATTTTACAGTCCCTCATTCTGTACACATCACTATTCTTTCTGATCTTGAAAAGTTATTCCTAAGACACAGGTTGATACAAGACTGAGAAAGTAATTTATAAACTATGCATCAGTGGTGTGTGGGATGACACAGAAAATTCTATATTGTTTCCACGTTACTGTCAGAAAGGGATGGCAGGCAGGCTCCAGGCAAGGCTGCCTTTAGCCAGCACTTATTGATGCATGAAAGTCACTTGGGAGGTCTTGTAATACATTTGCTACCATAATTAGTGTCTCCATACACTACAAATATTTTAAATTCCTCTCTTTGTTCTTCCACCTGTCACATTCCTAGCCTAATTTTTCTTTTGGTGTCTTAGGATTTTTCTCCACTATGTATTTATTTATTTATTTATTTATTTATTTATTTATTTATTTATTTATTTATTGTAGAACTAAGGATTGAACTCAGGCTCTTGCGCTTACCAGGCAAGCGCTTATTCTATTGAGCTATTTCCCCAGCCCCTTTTTCCTCAATTTATAGGAACTGTTCTTTTTTTAATCTTTTATTTATTTATTTATTTATTTACTTGGAACAGGGTCTCACTACACAGCTCAGACTTATAGTGACGCTCCTGTCTCAGCCTCCCCAGCACTCACATTACAGGGGTGCATCACCACACCCAGTTTCTTTTCTTTTTTTTTTTTTTTTTTGGTTGTCTTTTTTTATATAAAAAATGTATTATGATCATAACTTTCATACAATTGATAACATAGCAATAAAGATTGTTGTGCATGTCACATATAATATCACACCCAGTTTCAATGTCCAGCATGGCACGCCTTGGGAGGGTTTGGGAGAGTTCCAAGACCAGCAAAACATGTGGTACCTGGAATTGAATTCGGGTCGTTGAACTTGCCAGGCAGGTGTTTAGACTGCTGACCCATCTCCCTAGCCCAGGAACTGTTCTTAAAAACCAAGAATTAACTGTTTGTGATATATCTTGCCCATATTCCCCCAGTAGGTTGCTTCTTTACCTTTTGTGATGTTTTTAGTATTTTCCACCCTACTTTCTTATTGAAAGCCATAATGGGCTAATCCCATGTTCTCGTATAGGAGTTGGGAAAATGGCTCAGTGGAATAAGCACTTTCCTGGCAAGCACAAGGGCCTGAGTTCAATTCCTGGTTCTGCTAAAAAAAAAAAAAAAAAAGAAAGTCATGTTCTCCTATGACTTCTGTCTGAAAATTTACAAACTAAATTTCGTGTGTGTGTGTGTGTATGTGTGTGTGTATTTTATTTTATTTTATTTTATTTTTTTGTCTTTTTTTGAGACAGGGTCTCACTGTGCAGTTCAGGCTGGCCTTAAGCTCACTTTGTAGCTCAGGCTGGTCTCGAACTCACAACAATCCTCCTGCCTCAGCCTCCCTAGTGCTGGGATTACAGGCGTGCGCCACCACGCCCGGCTTTTGTGTGTGTGTATTTTAGGGAAGGATCTACAGGGTGTTCAGGGTCTCACTACTAGACTGGACTCATAGTGATCAACCTATTTACAGCCTCCCAAGAGCTGGGATTATAGGTATGCCACCATGCCCAATTGCTCAATTGCTCTCAGTGTACCCTGGGGTCGGGGCTGGCACGGCAGGCCCCAAGGATCCAACTCCTGGCCTCTGTGCCTGCTTGCTGGTACTTTAATCTGCTAAGCTATTTAGCCAGTTCTAAATTTCTTTATATTGTACCAGAAATAAGTCAATTCTTGTTCAAGTTCATACTTCTTACAATGAGGATTTAAATTTCCTTCTTCTTGGGAAGTAGGAGGGCTTTGTTGTTTTTTAACAACTAAGAATTAACGCTGTATTTTTTAGTTTCTATCTCTTATAAATGATACGTTAGCTTGGCTTTGTGTGTGTGTGTGTGTGTGTGTGTGTATGTGTGTGTGTGTGTGTGTGCGTGTGTGGTACCAGGGATCAAACTCAGGACCTTGGGCTTGCTAGGGAAACACCTATTCCACTGAGGTATCTCCCCATTATCCCCCTTGGCTTTAAATATCAGTCTGAGAAACCAATGGCAAATGCCAAATTTGTATTTATAGCAAAAGACTGAAAGATTGGCTGTCCTTAAGACTCAGCAGAACAAAGATATTAGATTTATTTTGTCATTTCATTGGTTATTAAATTCAATTGTAAACAAAATGTAACCTCAAAGTGCAGTATATTCATTGTCTTGGGCCCTTCATTATCTTTAAAATTGCTAAGTGAACAGTGTTTCTCCCTGGCCATCCCACCTTCAGGTAGTACCTGTGGATTCTCTACAGGCAGGCATTCTGACTGCTGAGCTATCTCCCTAGAGCAGGAACTGTTCTGGAGCTAAGGAACAGAGATTCCAAACAACCAAAAGGCACTCAACATGCAGCAGCAAGCAGAAACATCAAAACAGCACCCAGGATTTGCAGGCAGACTTATTTACACTGATGGGCACTGATCAGGACCACTTCCAAAACATCAGACCCTAAGCTCTAGGGACCTCCCTAGGGAGGTCTAGGGTTCATATGAGATAAGCAAGCAAGAACTACAGGAGCACAATAGCTTGGCCATTGGTGATTGGCTTATACAATGTGCATCAAGTGACCCGCTACGCACCACAGTGACCAGCCAGTTCTTTTTTTTTTTGGTCTTTCGGAGCGTTTCACAATGCAAATTAGTCTGACCTTGAACTTACTTTATAGCCCCAGCTGGTTGTGTCCTCCCATCAGGCCTCCCGGCCTCAGCCTCCTAAGTGCAGAGATTACAGGCGTGCACTCAACCCAGACCAGCCGTTTCTAGGACAGAGAAGCAACTGGAACTGGAAAGAAATTCTTACTTGGGCCACTAACAAATTGAAGCATACTGGCTGGGGTAAGGGCATCCTCTGTTACAAACTCACAATGGATTAAAAAGATAGTGATCCAAAGCACTAACATCATTAAAAGACAAAATAGAAAGTGAAGAAGCAATACGGTGTGGTCTCACAAAATAATTACAGCGTGTGCTCTTATATTTGGAAGCATGCATACTGGCTCTTGGCCTCTATGAGTAAGGACGCACTGTCCCTCTCTGTCTTGCACACCACACTCAGGCACTTCTGCACGTAGCTATATATATGAAAATTGTCAGTCTGTCTGGTGCATACAGCTCAGAAATGGTCTCAAGATGGCCTCTTCCCTCTCTCAGCACTTACCTTCCTGAATAACCGACCCTTCCCTCTACCTACCTGCATGCACACAATCTCTGGGTCTCAGGGCTTTCTAATCCCTCTGATATATATCTCTTGTAACCATCAAAACTTCTTTGCCCTGTATTTTTATTAACTTGTCTGGGATCTACCTCTAGCCCATGAAGGAATCTAGAAGTCTTGTTTGCCACTCTGTTCCCAAAACCTTAGTGCCTAAAGGACTATGTGGCTTCACAAGTCTGTGCTCATTAAATATTTGCAGCTTCAAATCAGATACTTCAATAGAGACAGGAGCTACCTAATTAAAACTAGCATCTTTCTGTCAAATAGAAACCTCCATAATGTAGAGAGATTTCCTTGCCCTGGAAGCCAGACGGAACCGAAGGTTGTAGGAAATAGGCGATGAGAATTGCCATGGAATTATTCCAAACACAATGTTTCTTTCCAGGCCTAAAAACCGATGGAGGCTGTCCACCAAAATGTGATTAGCTTGAATATCACAAGCATCTGTGATCTGCACTAAGGGAAGGGACATTTCATCCATCTGAGACATCCTTCTCTTCCTTATGGCTTGTGCAAACATATTTTTATATCTTTCTATTTCATTTGCCTTGATGAAGAGCACAGCAATATCTTTTGGGGAATAACCATTCCTACAGAGAAGTTGGCACTGCTCTATCACAGAGTTCACCATGTTTTCCACATTCGAGTACTGAGTACACTCTACATGGCCTGGGACACCTTGAACCCACTTAGTTTCTTGGAGGAACACCAGGGATCCAAAGGGAATGTTAGGGGGAGGGTTTTCTCTGACTTCCTGCATGACTGTCTGAAGGTAGTGAGCTATCATATCAGCATTTCAGACCACGACTGTCAGCTCTTCTCTTGAATGCTGAGTTACAAGTTCAGGGAGGCCACTGCACTGCAAGTGGTTAATCCCAAAATAATCCAGAGAATGCCTGGACAATTTTTGTCTCTCTGAGTGATGTGTTTTGCCATTTTATACCAGTTTCCATCTTTAATGCAGAGATTCTGAGCTTCATCAATGATGATGTGTTGAATCCCTTCAAAGTCACATTTCATGAAAGTTTTCAGGTTCATTGCGACACAGATGTTTTTCTTGCTGAAAGAATAAGAAACAGTCAAATTGCCTCAGTCAAACAGAGGAGGATATCTCTTCTTCAACTCTCCTGAACATGGTAAATACAGTATGACTCTTAACATGTAAATTGAAAGCCACACCCACCAAAGTTACCCAAGAAAAGAAAGTGCATGCATCAGGCCACATACCTCACAAACTTCTTTAGGGGGTGGTTCTCACAGATGTACAGGATGTTTTTTTGTTCACAATGAAACACATTCTTGATCTTCTCCATAATCTTAAGAGCCACCATGGTCTTCCCTGATCCAGGTAAGCCATGAACAAATAGCTGTCTGGTCTTGTGAAGGTTCTTTGAAAACAACTGATACTGCTGATCTGTGAGTAGGCTGCAGATCTCAGAGCCCAGCTCATCACTTAGGAAGGACCTGAAGCCGCGCAAGATGATCACAAGGGATTTCAACAGAGCTTCCGTATCCTGGATGGTTGTAAGGTACTAGGACTCTGGGTAAATCTGCACTTCTGAAGGGAAAGGAGTATTTTCTCTTCTGTCAGGATTCAGCACATAGACCAAGGGAATGATGCATAATCTTTCAGTATAGCCACCTATGTTCACCAGCTTCTGTTTCAAAGAATGGGCTACCCTAGTAGAGTAGCCCTTGCACCCTGCATGCCATTTGCTGAAGACAGAGTAACGGATTGGGGTGTTGTTCTGGGAGATAAAAAGAGCATCGCAAATGACACCATGATTCTCAGGTAGACCCAAGTCCACAGCCCAGCTTCGAGAAAAAATCAATATTCCTTGAGAGACAGAGCGCATTTCCACATTTATTAGTTCTCTGAGTCCTCTGTTTTGTGAGAAGAGTTCCTTGTAGGTCCTTTCTGGAGTATACAAAATTCTGTCTGAGAATACTAGATAGGAAAAGGATTAGAGTAAGTTAGAGACGCTCTCAACAAGCTAGAGATCATGTTGATATGTAGTAGATCCAGTGGCCATTTGGGCTCTACCATGTGTCCACACAGGTTATTAGCAGCAAAAACAAAAATGACCCTTAGTCTAGTAGAAGTGATCACTGGCCTTCACAAACAGAGATAATATACCCAGAAAGAAGCATACAAAGTATTATGTGAACACCAAGAAAAGAAGACTATGTAAACCTTAATGAAGAAGGAGACAGCCGACTCCCTGAAGCAGCCCACCTGTCAGAGGATGAAAGAACAGAGAGATAGTTCATTGGGGCATGTGGGTGAATGTGGGGGAGACAAGCAACAGCGAAGTTCACAGAGGGACCCCCATGTGTTGGTGCAGCCAGAGGGTCGGAGGAAGCTTTAGGGTGCCATGGTAACAAGACTTGCTGCAAAGCAAAGGAAGAGGCCCACAGTGCTCTAGGTAAGGGCAGAGGGGACAGTATGACGAGAAGGGGAAAAGTGAGAAAGTTTCATTTGGGGATGATGGGACTGTTTTGTATCCCACAGAGATGGTCACAGAAAAATATATGTACTTTATCTTTTTTTCTTTTTTGCACCAGAGATTGAACGTGGGACCTCATGCTTGCTAGGCAGGTGCTTAAGCCACTGAGCTATCTTCCCAACCCAAAACGTATGTACTTTAAACTCATAACTATACAACAGAAAGTTTATTTCATGATATAAATGTTTAAAAATAATTTTAAAGTACTTTTTTAGCAGAATATGTTTATTGAAGGAAAGAAAGCTCCTGTCTGAGAGACGGACAGGAGGGGGGCTGAGCAGGTTGTCCCCAAAGTAATTTTAAATGACTTACACATATAGTATACATAAGGAATACCTATAATATGTATAAAAATATATATGTATATATAGTTTATATATGCATTTAAAATTAAAATGTAAAATTGGAGAAGTTACAAATCCTAATTTGTAATCTAATCAAATCTATGACCTCTCATGCAATAAAAATATCAAATACATATAAAATCTAAATGTCAACTTGAAGATAGAAGAATCAATCAAGGATGAATCCAGATTTTGGGCTTGGCTGGAGGAAGGATGTAATTAAATCTTTTTACTTGTCCCTTGAGGAACACGAGTACCAGATTTAGTGTAGTGAAATTTACCAATCTTTTTGTTTGATGCTTTTGCATGTAGTTTTTTTATTTGGTTATTTTTGTTTTGTTTTGCTTTTTGGTGGAACCAGGGATTGAACTCAGACCCTTGCGCTTGCCAGGGAAGCACTTATTCCACTGAGCCATCTCCCCAGCCTGCATCTAGTTATTTTTTCCTCTACATCTAGTTTAAGAAATCCTCTCCTAACCAAAGGCAAAATTATCCACATACATTTTCTACTAAAATTGTAAAGGTTTGTTTCTAATATTTAAGCCCCTAATTTTTCTGAATTGACTTTTTATATAATATAGCATAGTAGTCAAAAATGTTTTCCACATACAGAAATCATCAGCATGTTCCTTTGCAAGCAGAGAAGACAATTACCTGGAAAGTAACTTTTCTGCTGTTCTTCTAGACTTTTTAAGTTCTTACGTGTGCATACAATCCTGCTTCTGGGTGTGGGAGATGACACTTTCAGCTCAAGGACCATCTCTGGAAACCTGGAAAGATCTTAGGAAACAAAAACCAAAAATTCAATATGCAAACAGGAACCATTGAAGAACAAACAATAGCCGTGGCCCTCCTCATGGCCGTGGGACTCAACAAGGGCCATAAGGTGACTAAGAACGCGAGCAACCAAGGCACAGCCACCGCCGCGGAAGCCTCACCAAACGCACCAGATTCCTGCGGGATATGATCCCGGAGGTGTGAGGCTTCGCGCCCTAGGTGCGGTGCGTTATGGAGCTGCTCAAGTTCATGAAGAAAGGGGTGGGGACACACATCCGCGTCAAAAGGAAGTGTGAGGAGCTGAGCAACGTACTGGCCTCCAGGAAGAAGGCAGCTGACAAAAAGAATTGAACCCCTCTGGAATAAAGCTCTGCAGAAAGTTAAAAAAAAAAAAACATTAATATGTAAAAAGACAGATCCCAATTTTCAACTGATCCAAATCATAATTCACAGCCATGACTCATAGATATGTGTGTTTCTATCCCAAATCAGCTCAGGAAAGTTTACTGAAGTTTTTGAAGGCAGAGAATATCATGTGAATGAAGAGTTTTTAATCTTTAATTTTATTATATTGAAACAAAACTCCTTATGTTTTAGAATGCTATTTTTTAAAAAAATACAGTTAAAAGATGTGACAGTCAATCAACATATGTTTCTGAGCAGATAGATTCTAAAATGGATTTTGGGGCTGGGGAATAAGCACTTCCTTGGCAAGCGCAAGGGCCTGAGTTCAATCCCCGGTTTCCGCCAAAAAATAAAATAAAATGGATTTTATTTTTTCTGGACTTCTGAAAAAGTTACTACTGATTTTCTTTTGTCTAATTGTTTTAACTTCCCTTTCCCAAAGTAGATGCAAGTCGCAACACTGCTCTTTAGCTTAGCAGTCAAGGGTAGGTAGCATCACATGTTGGCTCCCAAGCCAAGAGAAAACCATGGTTTGCTCATGATTTGATTTAAAAATGAGGACGGAATACATGTACATTTCCAAATATCTATTTTTATTTTTATTTTGGCAGAACTGGGGATTGAACTCAGGCCCTTGCGCTTGCCAGGGAAGCATTTATTCTTCTGAGGCATCTTCCTGGCCCCTTCCAAATAAATATCTAGAAGAAAGACTTTCATATCTTTTTAGCACCAAGTAAAGATAAATATCTGAGGACCTACATATGCCTTGAGCACTGATTTGAGCATTGCACAATGTGTACATATATTGAAACCACTAAAATTGAAACTCATTAAATATGCAAAATTCCTTCGTCCATTTAAAAAGTAAAATAAGACAAAATGGAATTGACGAGAGAATATGTATTACCAAGGACCAGATAAGACTAGGAAGTCAGGCCAGGGGTATAGCGCAGCAGCATAAGCACTTATCTGGCAAGTGTAAGGTCTTGAGTTTGAGCTTGATTCCCCAGTACCACACACACACACACACAAACACACAGGGAGAGAGAGAGAGAGAGAGAGAGAGAGAGAGAGAGAGAGAGAGAGAGAGAGAGAAAGAGACAGGGAGAGAGAGGAAATCAGACAAAAATGATAGTAAGTTAAAAGGCACATCTGTATATGTGCATAGAATTCATGAAAAATTAAAGAAGTTCATAGTCTGAAAGAGATTTTCAAATGAACATAAGAAATAACTAGATCAACTTTCCCCTGCACCAGCCTCTAGCATGGCTACCAGCTCAAGATATCTATTGAATGCAGAACATTGAAAATGGCTACAGGGAGAGACAGGGAAAGATCTATCTCTAGGAATTAATGTCATGCATCGGTAAGTCAAGAAAGAATCTCTCCTTCCACAAATTTCAAAGAATCCCATAGCTCCCTCTCCTAACTTCCCAACACCCTCTAGTAAATACTACAATCAGTATTGGTCTTGAACCCTGACCTGGGTCAGCTTCCACCATCCAGGCTGCCCATTCCTTTGCAGACAGCTGTCTCACTGAGTTGTCTTTCACTTGCCAGGAGCCAGGTACTTGCATAAATGCTGCACAGCAGAATCAGTCCACTTTGACAGCAATGACATATCCACGGAGGGTCCCCTTATCAAATACGTCAAGCAATTTAATGTTATGTTGGATCTTATAGCTCTCTGCACAGAAATGACGGACTGGTAACCTCTTTACACAGCTCCTAAGAAATTCCAACAAGGCAGTAGGGTTTATTTTCTCTTTTTCACATCCAATGACTTGATGAGTGTCATCATGCACACCAAAAAAGACATAGCCTCCCTCAGTATTGGCAAAGGCAGAAACATACTTGGGAAGCGTTTCTTTAACATGTTGTAGCAGATCTGTTGTGAACATTTGGAATTCGACATAGGTGGACTTGGCAAAGTTGAGTTTTTCTAGGTACTGAAGCTGAGAGCTATTAAATAATTCATTTGCCAAATCCCTCATGTCACCTTCATCTTGCACACCAACCTCAACTTTCTGTAGACCTAATGAGTTATGTTCAGCATTGTTCATAGGAGGCTGAGACTTCCTTCTAAGGAATGCCAATGCTTCCTGAGGACCCATGACCTCAATAGATGTCCCAAGCCTCTGGTACAAGTTGGAGCACAAGGTAGCAAGTCGCAAACCAGATTTGGCCGTGTTCCATGATTTCACAAATACTAAGAAGTGGTTTCCCTGTTGCATCTCATCTATGTAGCTTCTGAAAAATGGAGGCAGTTCCACCCCAACTCCATCCCTTTCATAATGGTATTCTTCATTTTCAATCTCAGCCTTGATCACTCCCCCACCAGAATTCAGCAGAGCACACATTGCCTGCAAGATAGCATCATTCTGCTTCTCTCGCAATGGAGGGTTCATTCTCAACCTTTGATCAATCCCAAGAGTTGCCTTTCCTATATCAATAACACACTCAGCAAAGCTGGTTTCCAGATCAATCTTCAGACTCATCTTGGCCCTTGACTGATGATCTTAAAATGTTCTCCTAAAACAAGAAAAACAGAACCATTAGACCAGGACAAGAATTGAGAAGGCAGGAAAATTGACAGTTGCAGGCACACTGCCTGAAGAAGATCATGTCACTTAGTCCCACTTATTTCGAAACCAGAATTCATTCAGGAATGTAGTGTATAGGACAGGTGAAGAAACTAAGTCTACTGGATGTCCGCTGTTGGCCAGGGAGATGGCTCAGTGGAATAAGTGCTTCCCTGGATGTCTGCTGCTGCATAGAAATGACCAGGAGGGCCCTCTTCCTGTGAGCAGCCTCAGGTGACTTATCAAAATGATTCACTACTCTCTTGACCCAGAAAACCCCACAACATCATGCAAATCAAGAGGCTCAAATCTTCACATGCAAGCCAGGTGTGGTGGCTGCATGCCTATAATCCCAGCACTTGGGAAGCTGAAGCAGGAGGATTGTTGTGAGTTTGAGACCAGCCTGAGCTACAAAGTGAGCTTAAGGCCAGCCTGAACTGCATAGTGAGACCCTGTCTCAAAAAGACAAAAAAAAAAAAAAATCTTCACATTCACTTTACGAACATGTGTGTTCTTAGTTACTCTTCATTTGTTGCTGGGATAAATGCTCTGAAAATGAGAGAAAGAAAGGTTTATTTAACTCACAGTTACTGAAGGTTTCAAGACACTTAAAGAGGGGCCAGGGAGATAGCTCAGTGGAATAAGTGATTGCATGGCAAGCACAAGGTCCTGAGTTCCATCCTTGGTACCACCAGGAAAAAAAAAAAAGACACTGGAGGAGAGGCTGGGGCACTGCTGTGTCCAAGATGACACTCTCCACATTTCTGGGAAAGCACAGGCTATCCAGTTTCAGGGTTCTTGCCTCTCTGTCCCTGCCCCTCAGACCCTGCCCCTTAAGCCACTTGTTGCTCCTCCAGCCTCTGCCCCTTAACTTACATGAGGCTTTGGGGGGACAACTAGACACAAACCATAACATCCCACCCCTGTAATCCCTTTGTCCAAAAGGCATTTTAGTCCATCTCTAAGAATTGCCAAAGTCCCAACAGTTTCAGCATTGCTGAAAAGTCCAAGTCCCAAGTCTCCTCCAAGACCCAAGACAAACTCTCAACTGTGAGCCCCTGCACAAATAAAACGTTAAACACTTGCAACATTCAAAGGCACAAGATAAACCTACCATTCCAAAAGGTATACACAGAAGGATACAAACCACTGGGGCCAAAATCTAGCAAGATAAATATTAAGTCCTATAGTTCCATTTAGAACATCCAAAGCAATCTGTGGCAAATCATGAGCTCCATGTGGCTCTGTGCCTGTGGTACTTCTGGTGATTGTAGCTCCCATGACTTCTCTCTCAGGCCGGCTTTGCTCCCTCTTTGCAGTTTCCCTTAGATAATCCAAGTTCCTGGCTTTTCCAAATTTCTGAGATTTCCACTGAATAGGCTTCTCTCTCATAGCTTCACACACTGCCCTCTGGGGCACACTGCCTGGCCTCCCAGGCCTTCTTCTGAAATCAAGGTGGAAGCCTTCTTAACCTCAGAACTCCTGCATTCTGCATGTGCCTAAAACCAGCACCACGTGGCTGATGCCAAGGCTTGCTGCCAGCTGGACCAGAAGCCAGGCTTTCCTCTCTCTTGGCTGCAGGGGTCTAGTGCTTGGATCACTGAACACTCTGACCCTGATTCCAAGGAACAAATTCTCTATGCCAGCTCTGTTCTGTAATCTGGTGTAGCTGCAACCTCCATTCTGGAACCTGGAGCTCTGTGACTTTCTCCCCAAAGCCAAGTCCCTCAGCCTTGCAATTCTGAGACTGCAAAGGGTGAGAACCAGCCACCTCCTGTGATTCCCTCAAGATATCTTTTCTACTCTCCTGTTCCTCCTGGGCAATGAAGGTCTCAGCTCAATCTTTGCATTCCACAACTTTATTAGAGCTTCTTTTCTGACCAGACTCACAACATTCTATATCATCCTGCTGGGCTCTTTGCACTTGATGCTAACATAAATCTGTCTGAAAGCCCCAACAATAGCCATGCCACTGCCCCAATATTTGACTGCTTTGAGATTTCCTTTGAAAGATTAATCAGTCCTCCATGTTTAATCTCAGTCTCAGGCAAAGTCTCTGGACACGGGTAAAATTCAAACATTCTGCCAAGCCAAACCAGAAATGATCTGGGGTTTAACAACCAATGCTGTCCTTCCCAGCAGAAACCTTCATCCTGGTCTTTACAGGTCAGCTTTCTATCAGTCTTCTGGTCTGATCTCTGGCCAGAGCCTCCCCTACAGAACAGCCAGTTATTCTGGTGCTTCTCTTGTAAATGACATCTCTGAACCTTTCCTATCTCTTTCCATAAGCCATTCCCAACAGTCTGTAACCCAGACTGTCATGTATAGCCACAACAATGACCCTACTCCTCCAGTACTAAATTCTGTCTTAGTTATTCTTCATTCATTGCTGGAACAAATACCCAACACTCAAAATAAGGGAAGGAACAGTTTATTTATCTCACAGTTACTAAAGGTTTCAAGACACTGAAGGAGAGGCTGGGGCACTGCCATATCCAGGATGACCCTCTCCACATCTCTGAGAAAGCACAGGCTAGCCAGTTTAAGAGTTCTTGCCTCTTAGCCCCACCCCTTGGGCCCTGCCCCACAAGCCACTCTGTCCTCAAGCCATGCCTCTGCCCCATAACTTATAAGAGGCTTTGGGGGAACAACTAGACACAAGCCATAACATTATGTGAAACTGCACAGGCCATCAAGGGTACGCATATCCAAAAGGCAACCAAGTATCTGAAGGGTGTCACATTAAAGAAGCAGTGTGTACCATTCCAACATTACAACGATGGAGTTGGTAGGTGTACCCAGGCCAACCAGTGGGGCTGGATTCAGGGTCAGTGGCCCAAAGAGAGTGCTGAATTTTTGCTGCACATGCTTAAACATGCAGAGGGTAATGCTGAGCTTAAGGGTTTAGATGTAGATTCTCTGATTATTGAACATATCCAGCTAAACAAGGTACGTAAGATGCACTGCCGTACTTACAGAGCTCATGGCCAGACTGATCCATGCATGAACTCTCCCTGCTATATTAAGATGATCCTTACTGAAAAGGAACACATTGTTCCCAAACCAAAGGAGAGTGTTACACAGAAGAAAAAGATATCCCTGAAGAAACAAAAAACTTACAGCACAGGAATAAATTAAGCATAAAATAAATACAAATCAAATTTTAAAAAATAGAAAGAAATGACCAAGAAGGTGTGTTTCTGTTGTAATATAATTTTTACCCACTTCACTGGACAGCAAGGCCTGCTGGGTCACTTGCAGCAAATGGGACATTTTACAATGGTGCTCATAGACTGGAGCTGGGATCTAACCAGAAGAGCTCCCTCATCAGCAGTATCTGAGATGTAACTGATAGTTATTGTTTTCCTTGGCCATTTGTCTTTCCCCTCTCACTGAGACCTGAGTAATTTCTGGATTATTTTGCAGTCCAATTTGGGGATGTAACAAATCGGATGGCATTAGTAATGTAACATGGTTGCTATGGAGCAGATCTCTACCAACCACTGAACTAGTTTCCATCTGGTACACATGTGTGTGTGTAAATACGTACATAAATATACATAGATATGCACATTTATATGCACACTAGCTCTGGTCCTATGAACAGGGCCCACGGGAGGCAGTTTCACCTAGAACAAAGGGATATAGCAAAATTGAGAACAGCACCTCAGCTTGGTCCATGTTCCCTTTGCTGCGTGGTGACTATAAAACACCAAGCTCTGATGCAAAAAAAAGCACATGACTCCAGTGGAGGAAAATAGCCTGAGATCTTCAGGTAGTAAATTGTGGGCGCACAATGCCAATGTTAGCCAGAAGGGCTCAGGGGGATAGTAGGACATCACCAGGAAAAAACACATAGTTCAACCTGCCAAGACTTGCTACTGGAATTTACCTGTCTCCTGCTAAATCTAGTCTTGGCTTTACAGGATTGTAAAGGGCATATTTAGCACTCCAAAGTTAGTACATTGAGGGCTGGGGAGATAGCTCAGTGAATAAGCACTTCCCTGGCAAGTGCAAGGGCCTGAGTTCAATCCCCAGTCCTACCAAAAAAAAAAAAAAAAAAACAAAAAAAAAACAAAGTTAGTACATTGGAGGAAAGACAATTTGCTTTGCAAAAATCAACACAGATTGAAGTGTATGAACTGCAGTCATAGCTGATTACTGTGCAGTGAGAAAGTTAATATCCAGGAGCTCAAGCATCTGCTCAAACTGACTCCTTACCCTATACCTGTAGGTCTAAGACATGCAAAGCCCTGTTTCAGCATGGCGCTTAATAAGCACAGGAGGCGACCAGAAGGCACAATTCATGACTTGATGGCCCTGAATAGCCAATAATCTCATGCAGCTGGCCTACTAAGCAATCCCTAAAGAGAAGATAGGCAGCAATGCCATAATAGCTAGACACCTTCCACTGAGGAGTGAGAGAAAGCCACTGTTTTGTGAAATTAACTCTGAAAAGAGCAGTCATGTATCTTCAGATGTGAACAAGAATGCTGTATGCATTGCTTTTCAAAAAGAGAAAATGATTAGAAATAAACTAGATGGGGCCAGGGAGATGGCTCAGTAGAATAAGTGCTTGCCTGGCAAGCACAAGGTTCTGAGTTCAATCCCCAGTTTCACGAAAGAAGAAAGAGAGAAAGAAAGAAAGAAAGAAAGAAAGAAAGAAAGAAAGAAAGAAAGAAAGAAAGAAAGAGCAAGAGAGAATAGAAAGATGTAATACAGTTAAAAGGAAAGCGAGAACCTGAGGATTGGACAATAAGGAGAGGGCAAGGAGAAAAGCTGGAAAACAGGATGGGGCAAAGCCATACTTTTATATGCACAAGATGGGTAAGGCAATGATCCTGAGAAATATCAGCAGGTATTTGAAACTAGCAGTTAATTGGTAGGATTCTCACCCTGACTAACTATATATCCTGATACCTGTGAACCAAGCAACTGCACTGAAGATAACAATGTGTAATAGAAGGGTCACACTTGGAATGCCTGTCATTCTGGGTTACTAAATACGTACTGTTTGTCATGACATACCAATTATTATAACACTGTCTCACAAGTAAATGTTTATTTTTTTTTAAAGGGTAATAAATGAAAAAAAAAGAGACAAGAAAAAAGAAATAAACTGTAGTACAGACATACTAGGTCTGGAAAATTATTATATACACAATTTTGGATGAACTCTAAGAAAACAATGCTGAAAAAACATGCAATCAACAGAAGAGCATATTAGCATGATTTCATTGGCATGAAATGCACAAACAGGCAGAAATGAACAGGTCAGCTAAGGACATTAAGAAAAGCATGTCAAAAGTCTAACATTCAAGATAGTGGCTCCCTCTAGTGGCACAAGAGAATGAAATTAAGGCGGAACAGGAATAGGGGAAGAATAGACAGGAAGCGTCTCAGATTCTAGAAATATATATATATATATTGATTGAGCTCAGGCCCTTGCACTTGCCAGGGAAGCGCTTATTCCCCTAAGCCATCTCCCCGACCCCTTAGAAACATATTTTTTAATCCAGAGTGAAAACATAGGTGTTACTTTTAGTATTTAAAATACTATATAAACAAAGTTATATTATTCTTTTCAGATTTGTGATAAATTTCACAGTGTAATTATCCCAAATGAAATGAGTTTTCTTTTTTCTCTTTGGGTACCAGGGATCCAACTCAGGACCTATGTTTTCCAGCAGTCACTTCAGCCTCTGAGCTGTCTCCCCTGAGTTTTAAAGTATTTTTCTCCTGATACAGTTATTTTTTGTTTTGTTTTGCTTTTCTTTGTTACCAGGAAACAGTTTCAGGCACGGGCTGTGCTACTGAGCCATAGCCCCAACTCCTTCTCTTGACAGTGTTATACAAGTTCCTTTGCAGGCAGACAATGGCTCCCTGCAGGATTCCCCTAATTTTCCCTGGCCTCTGGGGTGCCTCTTTCTCCTTGTGAAAACCCTGGAGCTGGGCCTGGGAGACAGCTCAGTGGAATAAGTTCTTGTCTGGCAAGATCTAGGCTGTAAGTTCGATCCCTGGTACCACCAAAAAGGAAAAAGAAAAAATAAAATAAAATAAAACCCTTGATCTGTTTTCCAATCCCAAAGATATACAGATGAGATTTGATTCCATTAACACCCACACCACTGATGATTCTAAAGGCAGATTCAGTGTCCTCAATATCCTTTTTATTTCAATTAGCATTTCTCAGCAGTGAGAATAACATGTTCTCAAGATAAAAGGAAGTGGAAAATGCAAAACCCAACTGGAAACAGGATTAAAGACAACACTTAAAGAGTTGCTACTTAAAGATTTGGGGTTTCTGATGAATTCTTCTGGACTTTTTATTCAACACTTTTTGTACTTTTGGTTTGCAAGGCTATCTATAAATAGGAATTCTTTCTTCCTCTCTTTCTTTCTAGTACTCTGAACTCAGGACCATGCACTTGCCTGGCAGGCACTTATGCCACTGAGCTATTTCCACAGCCTTCGGTACATTTATTGTTTTAGGGGTACATGTTTGCAGTACACAGTGATTGCCTCCACTGTGGGGAGTTAGCACATGCGCATAACATGTCTGATTTCTTTTCATTTCCCTTTCTGCCATCCCTCCCTCCAGCTCAAGATCCCCTTCCCATTTGTAAAATGCCCATCTCCCTGGTTCCTACTCACCACCCCGGACTTTCTCCTCAAATCCTGTCTACTTTGGCTTTCTTAGATGAGAGAAACCACGAGGTATTTATGTGTTTGATGTATCCCACTTACCTTTACAACCATACAACAGAAGAACAGGTATGAAGAACGCTCAGCCCTGCAGACTCCAGTCTTTGACAGATCCGAGCAATTGAGAAAGAAGAAAAAGCAGCTGAGCCAAGTCACACACAGTTACAACACAATCTGCTGTGTGAGACTGTCCCATAAGTTGAGATTTCAAATTGTAAGTTTTCTAGACAGTGTCCTGTCTCTTCCTCTACCTCTCCTTCCTCAAGAAATTAGGCACAGAAAATCTGAATCCAACCCACAGGAGAAGCAAGCCCCATCCCCTGGGTGGTTCTGAAGGTTAATGCCAGAATGAATGAGGTGAGTGGAGGGTTCACGGATCAGAGTTGGAACAATCAGGCAGCAGGCTTCCATGGGTGATGCCTGAGATTATGTAGCCAATATAATATTTAATAAATTATGCAATGTCCTGAGTTCAGTTTATGATATCAAAAAAAAAAAAAAAAAAAAGAATAAATTTAACTGAGGAACTGAAGAGCTTGGGATGAATGAGTAACAGGGACTGAGGAATAGCCATGAACACAAATATAAGCCAACAAGTCTATGGTTAAGGTAGTGTAGGGACCAATATAGCTGGAAGGCATTCTGCATCTCAGGGGTAAATAAAATAATACAAATTCTACTGTTCTGATTAGAAATGATGATATAATTGTACTGGCAGCAAGTGGACAAAGAAGGTATAGGATAAGAAGTGTTAGAGAACTGATCTTTCAAAAATGAATATTCTCTACCATGATGTAAATGTTTGCGCCACCTTAAAATTTATTGTTTGGATCATGCTAAGCTCTACAGCGATGATATTAGGAGGTGGGGTTGCAGAGATGAAAAGAAGCCCAAGGGAGCTCATGGCCCTGCCTACCATCTGAAGACACAGTGAAAAAGTGACAGTCCTGGTAAAAAGGACCCAGAAAGAGGGTCCTCACCAGGTACCTTCATTCTGGACTTCCCAGCCTCCAAGCCACTGCTTGCGAGCCATGCCATCTATGGTATTCTATTTTAGCAGCCCAAACTGACCAAAACAATATTTAAAACCAGGAGTGGAAGGATGTCTCAGATACTCCTCTCTCGTTGATGAAACAAGCACCGGACACCCAAAATGAGGGAAGGAAAGGTTAATAGTTCACAGTTACTTGGAGGTTTCAGTTCATACTCAGCCAGCTCCAAGACAGAGCAGCACATAGCAGAGAGCAACCTTTCATGGTGGTGGCAAAGAGCGAAGAGCTAAGGGAAAGGCTGCAGCTCAGGCAGCCAGCCAGCCTCTCTCCACTCCTTCCCTTGTAATGCAAATTACCTGCCCCAGGGCAGGTGCAGCTTCCACACCCACCATAATCAATCACAAACTCCAGAAGCCACTCACTGGCTGAAGGGGGCTTGGTGGGGGGGAGGGACAACTAGACACAAACCATAACGGAAGAATTAAAAGAGAAATGGCAAGCTTGGCTAGAAAGGAGAAGGGGGTGATGGCGAGGGGCATCTCACTCTCTTCCTATTATGTCTTTAGGAACCATGGCTTTCTGAACTATGTATAGGCTGGGGAAACAGCTCAGTAGAATAAGTGCTTGCCTGGCAAGTGCAGGGTCCTGAGTTCAATCCCCAGTGCCACTGAATAAATAAATAAATAAATAAATAAATAAATAAATAAATAAATAAGTCAGTCCCAGTGGAGTGTCAAAGACTAGATTATGATTTTTTGTGTGTGTTTTCTTTTTTGCTTTTTTTGGTGGTGGGGGGGTGGGTTTTTTGGGGGGGTTGGTTGTTGGTTTTGTTTTGTTTTGTTTTGTTTTTGGCTGGCTTAGCCCTCCCTGAGGGTGGGGCTGGTATGGCATGTGGTGCTGGAGATCAAACTTTGGTACCCTGCACCTGCCTAAGCTTACTAAGCAGGAGCTTTAGACCGCTGAACTATCTTGCCAGCCCTAGATTATGTTTTGAACCTTTCTGTAACAATTAAATCTTTTCTGATAAAATAATAGCTAGAACTTTTCCAAATTTGATGAACACTAAACAAATCCTGATTAGGATCTAAAATACTCCAGAACCATCCAGCAGAAAAGCATAAATGTATAAAAATGAAGTATACATCGTGAGCCCATAATATTAAGCTGAGCTGTAAATGGATATGGTTGACAATTTCTTTGAATAACTCCCTATGGTTGCAGAATGCTGGACTGTGTTGGATTGTGGTGTCGAGTTCAAGAACCTAAGGTAGTTGAATGTCAATGGAGTGCCCACTTT
>PVKA01026314.1:0-31781 GCA_004027165.1 Ctenomys sociabilis | reverse complement strand
AGGGATCCACTGAAGAAACTGATTATTTTATTACATTACTTTTTTCTAATAGGGATTGATTTGGGGATGGACACCTACAAACCTTGTTGGAGTCTCAATACTGTTGCTTGAAATGACGGGGATTAGATATTCTTTTTTGTTTTGGATGTGAAGAAAGAAATATGGAGACTTTAGAAATGGTGGAACCCCTTGGGATGACCAGGGTTTAAAACAAAACAGGGATTTAAATGTAGAGTATAGAAAGGACCAGTAACACAAGTGTATTCCTCTCAGGGGGCAGAAGTTGGTCAATCAAACATGTTCAAAAATTTCACACTTGCTCACCATAATACACCTCTGTGTAAGTGCAGTGGCCTTTCCTGTATAAACCTGAAATTTACCTGAATTAAAGCCTTACCTGATATTTTAATTATCTGTGGTCACAAATGGATTTTCTTTGTATAAGCTAGTTTTAACTGTGTTTTCTAAAATTCTAAAGACACTAATGATGTATTTGTTAATAACAGAAAAGTTAAGAATAAGCAGAAAATACATTTTATTTCTAATTCTTAGATCTGTAAACCACTATTTTAGAATACATATATATGCATATTACATGCTCTTTGATTTCTGTTTGTATATGTATGTTTATAATGAAAATTTTAAAATAAATTTTTTGATGTTAAATTTCTTGTAACTTTTTTGTTAAAGCTCTAGGCATGATTTTACTGCTATTATAAGCCATGTTACATGAAACATTTGTAGGTGAGGAAAATGCCTTATTTTTTTATTTTTATTTTTATTTTTTATTTATTGAAGAACAAATGGCAATGAGACAGCTTCAAATCAAACCAGCAGGACAGATTCAATAACCAATACATTACACACCATTTTCGTAATGGCTTTTTGTTGTAGAAGGTACATACTTGATATTCTGTCTACAAACAACATTAGAGCAGATGTCTCCAATCAATGAATTAAGAGAATGTAGCTGTATTCTTATCTTATTTTTTTTTAAAGCTGAATTACAGCACAGCTTTAACAATCAACACTTTCTACCTTGCTATCTTCCTAGTGGTCCTCCATAGCACAAGAAGTCGACAGAATCTCCTGTCCAGACACCATCAGTGCAAATCCTGCCCCTCATATAATAATTCAGAATTACTGCATATTTATCCTAACTGTACTGCCCATAGAAACACAGAATGGTTCTTCCTCTGCATCCCCCTTCCTTTGTCCAGTCCTGTCAGAGATGGGCACTCCATTGTCATTCAACCATTATATGTGCCTGAACTCAACGAAACAATCCAACACAGTCCAGCAGTCCACAATAATAGTGGGCCATCCGAAGAAGTTGCTGACCAGAGCCATCTACAGCTCAGCCTATCATCATGGCCCCACTTCATGTACCTCATCCTTGTACTTTCCTGCTGGATGGTTAATAACAGAAAAAGCAAGACCTATATAACAAAAAATGTAGCTTTTGTATCTGATGAGGTCAGTCAAGATCCCTCACAGTTTATCCTGTACCCCTGTACCTCACTGTGTAGATCTTTTGTCAGTGTCAGCCGTGTGGATGAGTCATGGCCATTGCTTGACCAGTTTGCTCTTTGTGAGAGCCTGAGAGAAAGTTTTCTCTCCATGTGACTCTCCTTAGGCACACTATAGAACATTGATTCCATTCCTCTGATCAGAAAATTTGGGGCACAACTGAGTTTCATGATGTTACAGAACAGGTTCTCCTATGTCTGGAGTCTTTACTGACCTTGAAAGGCGATGGCTAAAATGTTGGCTGACCTTGTGGCCCTTACATTTCTCCAATTTTTGATCTGTGAACTTATGTTGCTAATCATCCAGAAGAGAAGCTGCTTATTACCCTGCAACATATGCAGTTCAGCTTACCCTAGCTATCTGACTACACTCTTTTTAGTTTTTGTTATACATTTCTATTTGTATTTTTTCTTTTGATTTCTTGTACTAGGGAGACTATACAATATTTGATTGTTTATTTCACTTATGAGTATATGTTCAAGTGGATCCACTTCAATATAAATGCTTCAAATTTATCAGTCTTTATAGCTGAGTAATATTCCTCATGTGACAGGCATCTTGGTTGTTTCCAAATATGTCTTATTTTTAAAAATTTCAGGTTCAGGGAGTTAGCTCAGTAGCATAATCGTGTGCTGGGCAAGAGCAAGGTCTGGAGTTGTATCCCCAGAACTTCAAAAAACAAGGAAAAATTGGAAAATTGGAGACAATGATCAATGGGAGTGTGAATTTTAAAGATACTGATATAATCACATATATGTATATATACCTTCAGAAAACACATTTAACTTTATACTTCTACAAATAATACCTGAGAATTTTGTATACTCACAAAATATTATTATTAATATCTGAAATTAATTAACACAATAATGCTGGTGGTAAGGTATACATCATGAGATTTGTAGATATATGATCTATACAGCTTTTACAATTAGTAACATGCATAGAGTGTAGTTTTCTCATAAAACCTCAAATATTTTGAATTGTGCTATTTTTTATGTAAAGTTATAGGAGTATCAAGTTGGTGATTCATTTTATTTGAACAAATAGTTGTATGCATTTTTACAGATATATTGTCTATCCATATTAACTATTTTAAAAGATACAAGTGTAAAGTCATTAAGACTCATTTGTCTCAGTAGAGACAAAAGGAATATTGAATATACTCTATATTAAATATCTGATTGCTTAAAGTGAATTCACTATGGTTCACCTTGTTAAAATTCAAGGTGTATGGAGCTCTTTATGAAAGTATGGTTCTACATAATGAGCAGCAAGCGACTTTGTCCGGCACTATCTTCCACTTAACTAAATGCAACCATTTAACTAAAATGGATTTAAAAGAATATTTTTGCAAATTTGATCTAGCTACCAAAAACGTTTCTCTCTCTGAGGCCAGAAAACATTCTCCTAGAGATTCTTAGCAAGAGAATGGGAATAACTAGGAAAGATGGGGAACAGGAGTGATGGATTTAGAGTGGCATTGCATGATTTGGCTCAGTTTTGCTCCAAAGTCATTCTGTTTGGTAAATGAAGTGTGTGATTCCTGGATTTCAAGATACCAAACTTACCTGTCTGGGATCTGAGTGACTGGAGTCACTGCAGGGGAACACTTCGCAGTGCTCACCTGGTTAGGTTGAAATATCCTTCAAACAGCTCCCTGATTCAGGGTTAAGGTCCACTTGACAGCATGGTCATGACCAAAGAATTATTAGATTCCCAAAGATGTAATTGCTAGCAGTATAAGGGAGGGAGGGAAATGGGGGAAGAAGGGAAAAAGGGAGGGAGGGAGGAAGAGAGGGAGGAAAGGAGAGAGAGGAAATTTCTTAAAACTCCATCTCACAATGCCTGTACCTCTCTCACCTTGAGACAGAAAGTAGATCTTCTAGAAATGTTTCAGCTAGCTTCTTTGTCTGGGTGACGTGAACACTACAAGATGAAACCTTCCCAGTCTCTCTAGCTATTTCTGTTAACTCCTTGAAGACCAAAATCCTGTGTTCACTCAAGTGGTGAACTGTTTTAATGAGGTGCCACTGATTTTAATGGGGCAAAAAAGATGGATGATTTACACCAGATGTCCATAAGGGCCATTCGGGGATTGCTTTGCTGGACACACAGTACATCATGTTGCTGGTTGAATTCTTAAGGGGTTAACTTGACCTTTCCCTTTAACACGGCACTAAAAATAATGTAATTTCCATTCTCGGTGTCTCTTTTATTTATATAGAGAAGCTTCATGACAAACCCACCAGGCCTCTAAGAGCAAGCCTCTCATTTATGCCTTTTGCACCCATAAACCCCAGTGGGTGATTCTGAAAGTGAAAATAGATGCTGGTGGAGGTTTTCCTGTGAGCAGGATCCAGACTTTGATAATCAACACTGCCAGGGCAGGATCATTGCACAATGAAGGCTGATTTTCTGAAGACTGCAGGCCAGCGCTGTATGCCTCAGCTCTAAAAACTTGATTTCAGCTCAAATCACCAATATTTTGACTTCATAATAATATGAAGATAGAATCTGAAAAGAAGAAAGTAACACAATTATTCTCTTAAGTATGGTATACCACACATTGTATTGTACTGTTATTGTTTTCTACCTTCTGCTGAAATACATTTCATCAAATCTGAAATGTTTATATTATTTATGAGATGTAAACTTGACTCATGTAGACCTGGATTTTTAATTCAAAATATTTGCTGTTTAAGAACAGTCACCATAGTTCTAAGTGTTAACATTTTAACTTTGGTGTGAGCCCAATATGGGATTTGATAGTCTACACTGAGGTCATTAGGCATTAACTCTCCTTATGAAAAAGAGCTTATTTATTTGGTGGGGTTATTGAACCTTCTGCCATTAATGAAGATTCTTCTTTTTCAATACATTTTCTTGGAAAATCAGATGTTACATTTGATTGCAAAAGAAAAGCAGAAGTTCAAGGGGTTATAAATTCAACCAAAAGGGGGCATATCATTGCAGACAATCTAAGGAACAACTGAGTAACTGACCGTCATTTTTATGTGTTAGGTGGAAAACTCAACAGTGACTTAATGAAGTCATAAGCATTAGTGTTGGTAGTAGAAGTTCATGCTTTGAGTATCTATCCTTGTTCTCTTTATTTAAGAATCAAGCATTGAGAAAACCAAGAAAGAGCTTTACTTATGTATTATCTTCTCCCCTTATTTTCAAGGCATGTATGTGTTCACATGAAACAAAATTCTGGGTTTATTTTGAGATATCCATAGAAATATAGCTTCCCCAAACATCCTTGGCACCGGTTCTCAATTTTGTTCCTCCATTCCACCAACCAAACTAGTACCTAATTTAGTAGAGGTAGAACTAAGCATCTTCCAAGAAAAAGTGATCTTTTCATATTGAGAACGTTTTGTGTACTGAGATTTTTGTGTGCTGTCCCCTTTTGTGTACTGTCCCCTTCTACAGGGACCCCTGGCTATACCACTGTAGTGTATTTGCTACTAATGCCATGAAACCATGTTGGCAGAGTAAAGAAGAGCATACATAAAACTTCTATGCATACATGTGTCTGTCCTAAGGATGGCAAAGATTTTAGAGCTTTTAATGATGCAACAGCCCACTGCAGCATGCATGCCGTGGATTCACCACCTCTGGCCTGTGCATATCTATATGCATAGTGGCTATGGTGAGGTCGACATAAGTTTTCAGCTGTCAACAACACTAATGAATTACTACATGAATCATTTTAGGCTATTCCTTCCTTACTTATACATTCTCCTAGGGAAATAGGAAACTGACCCCCACCATTCATTTGCATAATTTTTCAATTTTAGCACACATTTATGACAGTATCAGAATTGCAAGTCTGTCCCTGCATAAGAAACAGATTTAACCAAGGCAGTGCTTATCAGTGTTTCCTTTTACCTTCAGTCTTATAAATTCCTTTTAATCCTAGCATTAATCACATCAGTATTTTTACCACCAACTGCTTCAATGAGATTCTTTCATACCTTTGTTATGCATTTACATTCTCTTAAGTTTTAATTTCTTCCTGAGAAATCACTGATGTGTTAAGCAATTAAAGAAAAAAGATGCGTAAAGTTTTGTTTCTGATTCTACCAAGTTTCTTAGAACTTGACAAGTGCATAATGTCATTAAACTAAGATTACTGTATCATAAAGAATTCTTTATTCTCATCACCCCCTTTCCTTCACCTGTTTCATGTGCCTTTTCCCATTGGTAAACACTAGTGTTTCACCACTTTTATAATTGTTCTTTTCCACAATATCAGTGATGAAAATAAAACTATAGGTAGCCCTTTTAGATCATTTCTCTTCCCTTAGGAATATGTATTTAATCAGCCACTTTGTGGTTTGATAGCTTCTCTGTGTAGCTAAACAATATTCCTTCATTTGCATGTGTCAGTCTGTGTGACTACTCACCGGTAGAGAGATATTCTGCTTTGGTTTTTGACAATTTGCATAATGTTGTTGACTTTTGTATATTGTACAAATCTGCTGTAATTATTATACTCATTTCACTAGGCAAGATTTTCTTTCTCCTGATTATTCTTTCAGAATTTCCTTGCCTAGTTTTCTATGATCAGTAGGTTACATGCCTAGGTGGGTGGGTGTGCGCTTGGTGCATTTCCTGTTAGACATTCTCTGATTTTCCTAGATCTGTGGTTTTGTGTCTCTAATTAATTTTAAAATGTTCAAAGTCACTCTTTACTTCAAATATTTCTTGTTTTCCATTTTTCTCCCATGTTTGAAAATACATAAATAGAAAACCTTTTACAGTTTTTCTATATTGTGTTTTCTCTTGCCTTTGGCATATTTTGCAGTTGTTTTTTGTCAGAAGCCAGACTTGTTGAGTCAGGTAACGAGAACTGAGGTAAATTATTATTTGGTGTAGGGTTTCTAAACATGTTAATCTGAATGGCACTTGGGTTTTGTGAATGTTTCATCCAGCTATAGGTGTCACAGGCTCCAACTTCCTCACATTATGCCCTTCTTTGGTCTTTTGTCTTGACACAGCCCTTCCCAGAACTACCCTCACCAGAACATTTTCTGCTGCAAGCCACTGTCATTTCTCGGGTTCCCTATAGCTGCTAATGTTGTGTGACTTAGAACATTCTGTCGTCTTTCAGTTAACCCCTAGCTGTCCTATGTCCCTACCCTGCAAGTGCACAAGTCTTCATCTAATGTTACAGCTTGTACCCGGTGATTCTTGCTCTGATACTTGACCACAGCACTCCCAGTCTATTTCCTTTAAGACCTGGACACAAGTGGTTGTGGCTTCCCTCCCCCCACTTGTGTGACACTGGAATGCAGGAGAAGGCAAGAGTAGAAAAAGCCCTTTGCGCTGCCTGAGAGAAAGCTTCAGCAAGCTTTTCATCTGTAAAGCAGGCCTTAGATATAGAGAAGTTGGATGGTCATATTTCACAGTGATTACCCTGCACTCTCTGCCACAGCCAAGGGAACATACTCAGCTCTTTATTTGAAGGATCTTTTAGAATTCCTAGAGATAAACATTATTTTAAAAGTCTCCCTTAAGTCTATGGCTTCAGAATGTCTGACCCTCACAGTAGCATCAAAATCAGCTTTCAGTGACTTCATGAATTATCTTTACTAACTCTGGCACCTAGAAGCTTCTGCTCCAGATGACAGATCTCGGGTGAGGTTCTTACCCCAAGATAGAGCTGATAGAGCTGAGAAATGCTTCAGGTTCATTTGTTTAAGTCTTCTTGCTGTAAGGACAGGACACAGGGTGCCAAGCGCCTCCACATCAGGACTAGATCTAAACCCCTCCCAACACTTTGGCTCTGCCAAAATAATTTCTGGACATTGCAAAGGGTGTTACAGTCTCACTCCTCCCTTCACCAGGCCTCCCCAACAGGAGACTGAGCCCTGTCTCTTGCATAGGATATTCCTGGAGCAGAGGGCAGTAGTTTGATTTTGTGCAGCTGAACAGAAACTATCTACCAAAAGTTTACAGACAAAATTTTAAGGATGCTTTCTCACAAATGAATATGTACATCAAATCCATCAATTCAGAACACTTATTGTCTTATAAATGCTGAAGGATCCTTTAGATTATTTTAGGTCATGTCATATTCAAACCTAAAATATCATAAATGTCTTCTAATTTTTTAAAGCCAAAATCCTTAAGCAAGCGAGCTGTTCTGTGATGTGGCCCTGCCTCCTGCTTCACTCTCATCTTAGGCCTCTGTTTTCCTCACACAATTGCTTCCACTGAGCATGTCTCTTCAACTTCATCATTCTTCCCACTTCACGGCCTTCGTTACCTATGACAACGATGCTCTCCCTTTCTCTGGACAACTTGTAACTCATGTTTAAACTCTCTGTTTGTCTGCTTACTACCAGTCATGTTTACTGCTCTATCCTTTATGTGGTCAGAGTTCCTGGACAGCAGCTTTTAATGCATGAGTTATGAATGAACAAAATTTCATCTTCATTATGAAAATCTTAATTCTTGATTTGGGATTAGGAGCCATAAAAGTACAGAGAAGCAGTATACATGTAACCAGAGGTTCTCAGGAAGAAAACTAGATGTAGAAATTTAGTTCAAGTAATAATATAAAATTTCTCTCTAAGGGAAACTCAGAAATATTTTTGAGAAGAGTGGGCTTTGTGAAGCTTTACAGATGTGGGCCAACTTAATTTTTCTGAATGTCAGAGGAAAGGGTGAATTCAGAGGGGCATAGAACTCAGGGCCACTCAGATTACAGCAGCAGTAAAAATGTGATTATCATTATTATCAGCTAACTAATCTCTTCAGGTTTCTCAATGATTAGAATGAAACATTAAAAAAAAAAAAAAAGCCTCAAAACCACTGATGACAGAATGATTCCCTGGAAGAATTTTGTGGTGATCTTGAATATCCTGCAGTCATCCCAGGAATTCAAGCCAGCAGATAACCTTCAATGGCTGTTTCCAATGAGGGCCACAGTTCACTCACTTGGGGTTGAGCTCAGGCACTTGCGTTGGGTTCTCAGTAACGTAAAACAGAAAAGATATGTTAGAGACTCCAGCCCATGTGACTCATAAAACATCTCCTCTGAATTGTGTTCTCATATTGTATGACATTTAAGTAACATAACAACTTCATGCAATAGATACGCTTAGTTCATTTTTTAAGTGAATAATCAAGCTGAAGCTTAATGTGAGCAATGCCTTCGACATAATCAGGTAAGTTAGTGCTCTGGGAAATATATGAACCTTAGTGTTCTCACAGTCTTCAAGCTGAGAGCCTCACTGTGTAAACAGCTTTATACTTATTTTTGCTATCTTTGCGTTTTTGGAACTATTTTTGTCATTTAGTATTGCTTTCTACGTTTAATCACTACCTTCTCCACTCTACACATTGATAACACGAAACCTGTCCATGTACTGAGCAATGACAGGAACATTATTTGATAACCATTACCTCAAACGTAAATCAAAGAAAGGACATCCTACCCCCATAATTAGAACTCTTAAAAATGCCCAACTAAAGGAGAAATGGAAAGATGTGGAGACTCTTAAAGCAGCTGTTCCTCATAGAAAGTGAGTACACTTTATGGCAGATTTTAGTATCTGTTCCAGCTGCAAATGTGCAGTGTAATCTGAAAATTATACAGAGCACTATTCATTTAAATGTGTAAACTTTATTGACAGGAAGACAGCTTTAAAAGAAATAGAAGCTCCCATCTTGTCAATTTTGTATGAGGGAATTTCTTTGGTAAATAAGGATAGAAAAAAGTATGATCACTTATTTGACACTGTAAAATACAGCCAGTGGCCTCCCATCAATTCGGCAACTTGCTCTTACATAAAAAGCAACTCGCTTAAATTACAACACAGGACAATTTTGCCAAATATTGCTGGTATTTGTATGCATGATGTATGTGGGTTTCACTATACACATTTGTCAAACAGACACATACACACATGCACACAGAGCTTGTTTTGTTCTAAGGAAAACCAAGTGGGAATGTTGATGGCTCAGGACAGCAGTTACTGGAACAAATACCACTGAATCCCAGTAGCAGTGAGTACTTCACAATCTACCTGGCCTGTAATCATATTCACGCTGAGGAATTTGCTTTCTCTTAGCTTGCTAAGAAGTTATTGTCCTTCCTTCTGTTGTGCGTATATTGAGTTAACCACAATTTCTTTTCTTTTTAATATATTAGCATCATGAGTTACAGCAACAGATTTTTTTTTCAGCCTTATAAAAGACAGGAATTATGTTTTAAATATTCCCTGAAGTGCTATTGAATTCACTTATAAAAGCAGTTCAACTTAGACTTCGAGGTTTGGTCTACGCTAGCATTGCTTCTGTTGGGTCTTTTTATGAAGATATTTATTTCAAACTTGTCTATGGCCTTTTTAGTGCACCTGCTATTCTTGCTTCTCTGTGTGTGTACTAGGCCAGCTCAGCCCTTCCTGGGGGCAGGGCTGGTGCGGCGGGTGGTGGTGGCGATTGCACCGCCGTCCCTGTGCGTCTGCCTACGCAGGCACTTTAGACCACCGAGCGATCTCCCCAGCCCTACACTCTATTATTTCAAATGACCTTTTGTGCCTAGACCATTTGCTTTTGCATAAGTACAATATATTTTATTCACATCATCTTATGTTTTGCTTAAAACTATACTGCCAGAGGTTCATTTCATTTTCTCTAGTTATCGGCTTTCTATTTTATGAATAGTCTGAAATGCTCTTTTTTTTCTGTAACTTATTGATTTTTGCTTTTAACTTTATGATTTCCCTTCTTGTTTTGCTGCTGTATGGGTAACAGACTTTTTCATGCCTAATTCTATTTTATTTTATGTTTCAGTTTTTCTTTTTAACCACAACTTTTAGATTGTATTTATGTTATTTGACTCCAAATGTTTTATCATTTTTATTGCATTTCTTTTTAGGTATTTACATAGAAAACATATGGAATTTTGTTAGACTATTGTTTTCAGAGAACATAGACTATGAAATATCAATTTTTTAATTCTTTTTTCAAATTTATTATTTATTTTATTGAAGTACAAATATCAATCAGACAGTTTCAAGACACCTTAACAAGACAGATTCGATAAATTAATACATTGCAAACTGTTTTCATAATGTTTTGGTATCGTACAAGGTGCATACATGATATTATATTTACAGATATTATTTTAGCAGATATGTCTTATCAGTAAATTAAGAGTGTAGCTGCTTACTTATGTTACTTTTTATACCTGAAATATATTCAAATTTTTTATTCTATGTATATAATA
Organism: Ctenomys sociabilis; assembly: GCA_004027165.1. Lineage (NCBI taxonomy): Eukaryota > Metazoa > Chordata > Mammalia > Rodentia > Ctenomyidae > Ctenomys > Ctenomys sociabilis. The sequence goes on along the minus strand of PVKA01026314.1, from coordinate 21,001 downwards.
TAGTATGTTTTACATTGAAAAGTATAATAAATTTGAAATTCTAGACAAAAAAGTAAGAAAACCAAATTTATACAAATATAAAACTTTTTATTATTAGACTTGATAAATGAATTATTCTGTCAAATTTATGTAAAATTATTTAATTTCTCTCAATTTATATGATCCTTTTGTTACCTATTGTTAAGAAAAATATTATGCTAGCTTATATTAATCCATTCCATGATTTAAAGAGAATATTGCTAGATCTCGTTTTTCTTTAATTTGACTTAAGAATCTGTCTTAATCCACTCAGATGTATTGTAAATTACTGCTAAGATTTATTTCTGCAATCTAAAGTAATTCACATGGATATATATCAATCATAGTTATGACTCAAATATCACAAATGGTTTTGATATAGTAATTCTAAAAGACAAAATATGCAAAATAAAATTTTGGACAAAATGAAACACGTTGGTTCTTGGGATATATCAATATATACTAAAATGTGAAAAAATTTTATTTACACTAAGACTAATGTTCTGCACACAAATATCTAGTAGATTATTAAAATATCATTTACAGAAGGAAAATGTATGCTGTATGATCATTCCTTGTGTTACAATTTATCGGTCGTGTCTGGTTTCTGTCCCCTGAATGCCCATGGTATTTTCCGATTATTGTAACAAACAAAAGTACCCCTGTCAATTTCCAGAGTACCTTTTCAGTATTACTCACTGAGAACAGCTGCTGCAGAGGGAGCAGGGTCCTCAAACTATGTCAGATCCCTCCCAAGGGATTTTCTTATAATATCTTATAGCTTGATATTATCCAAGCTATAAGAAGGATCTGAAAGACTATTAGGGATTGTATTCTTAGCCATGCAGAAACTGTTGGTTTGTAAGACACTTGACGAGATTATAAGAAATACACAAAGAAAAATAGAAGTCACAGATAGAACCCAGTTGTGTTGATGTTTCCCTGCTTTCTCCATGGTCGGACTACATCCCTTCTTTGTGTTTTAGTTTTCTATGATAGAATCCTAACATAACATTAGAAACTTATTGATATGTTGTCATTTTATATCCTGTATACTTAAGTGTCCTATTAATTTACTAAATGAACTAAACTGATCAAAGTTGTTCAAGAAAACCGAAAGGAATGAGACGCTTTTTTTTTTAAGTAAAAAGAGCTGTGATATAGCTTAGTGAAGACTTCCTGGGTTCAATCTCTACACAAACAAAAAGAAAAAAAAAAGGAAAAGAAGGAGAATCATACTAAACTCCCAGAGATATTTTATTGAATGAAGTTGAAATTTTGTATATGTATTTTAAATGAAAATAGGTCACATTGAGTGCACTAATTTTAAATATAAAGGAAGAAAATATGTCCAATGATAATTAAGTATTAAAATTTTCATGTACATTCTTTTATCAAAATAGAAAGCTAGGGCAGTTATGTCTCCTATAATCTTTCCTAGATGTTATTAAGTGCTCTCTGACAAAGAAAATGTTTTCTTTGGAAATGGTTACGTTCTACAGTAGATGACTTCAGGGAATCAGTGCCTAACAAAACTTTGCCTTTAGCCCAGCTCTGGCATGGATATTTTTTGGAAAGTATGCAGAAGAGATTTCCATTACAACCAAAGGCTTAGTTCTGTGGAAATCTGTTAGAAAATGCAGCTAGGGCGGCTGAGACAAGGAAGCACCTGCTTAAAATAAGGATGAATTCAAGAATGGTAAATACTACTGCATAAGTCTGTAGCCATTTCTTCAGTAGATTTTGAAGAAATTTACTAAATATCTGCAGTATTACAGAAACAAATATAGGTATTAAGAGAAGACTCATTTAAGAGAAATCTTAATGAATAATTTTAGGTGTCCTTAGTCAAAGTTTTTGACATATCTAACATTCAAACACATGGCAATATTGTTTCACGGATCTTGAACCCTGAAAATAATATGTATTTAATTTTTGGTTAATTTACATTTCCTGTTTTTGTTACTGAAAGTTTTACTTTTAAGGCTCTCAGCGCTTTGCTTTTTTTTTTTTTTTTTGTTTTTTAATTTTTTTAGTGTATATTCACAATGCATAAATCATTACATTCATTGTGGGAGTTGATACATATACATAAACATCTTTAAAAAGATGTTGATTCTCCATTTGAAAAAAGAGCTGGCCCAGGGGAGATGGTTCAGTAACACAAGCACTCCCCTGGCAAGCGGAAGGGCCTAAATTCTATCCCCGGTTCCTCCCCCCCGAAAAAAAAAAAGAAAGAAAAAGAGCTATCACTGTTTCTTACTTTCCATCATAATTTTCTCTTTAATATATTTGTACTTTGAGTTTCTCATATAAGAGAAATCATGTGATATTTAAAGTTGTGTGTCTCATTCATTTCAGTTAACATTTTTTATTCAAGAATTCATTATTATTCATTTAGGATACACCCTTTATTCAACAAATGATTCAAATTTACCCTTCTTTATAGAACGATAATTCTCCAATGCATAAAAACATCACATTTTCTTCGCCTATTCATCTGCGTATGACTCTTTACTTTTCTTCTTGTGCCTTAAAGTTCTCTGAACTTCACCTGCTGATCCACTCAGCCTTAATGCCACTATTGTAAAGCTGACATGCATAGAACGAAAAGAAAAATCACCTAACTAGTATCAGTGAAAATACTCAAAATCAAGTGTTCAAGCCAAGAAATGATAAGTTCTTAGTAAAGACTATTATTTTCTTTCATGCTGCATTATATGACAGGATCTGTAACAATATCAACTTAGTGTTCATGTTTATCTTTTATGTAGGGAAGAACAAAACTTCTGCTATAAGCAGCAAAATATGTACATATTTTTATTAAAGAGAGATATATTGTTTAGGTTATGTATATATTTGTTTTTTCTACCTGGATATATATTAATAGTATACAATAAAGGCATTGTATGACAGAAAAGTGTTTAATGATTGAGCAATTGATTATGAAAAATAGAATAAATGATATTCTTAGTAAAGGAACATATTTAAACTTTAAAACTATCCATTGAACTGAAGGAAAAGGGAAGGTCTGTAAAATGTGTATAGCTCAGAGCTAATAAAATAAATGGGTATTATTAAATTTGAAAATTAAGAATAAAGGCAAAAATACTCAGTTTGAAATTATTTGATTTGGTGGAATGTACTTTCTCTTTTATTTCTTATTAGCTTCTTGACCTTTCTAGTCAACATATCTAACAATTTCCTTACTGTGTTTTACACAGACATTCAAGTAAGTAATCAAAACTGTGATTATTGAGCATAAGCTGTAGGTTATGATTTAATTGTTGAATGAAGAACACTTTATGTCTCACGATCTTTTGCATTATATGTTTGAGCTTACATGATTTACTTGATGATTTTATTATCAATTTTAAGTTAATAAATAATTATTTGTGACAGTTCATCCTAACTATTGGCTATCAACCACTGAAAATGATAAGGATCAAAAAGTTCCTGATATAATTGCATGTTTACATTATTTAGAAATGAAACAAAAAGAAATCAAAATAGAAAAATACTTTGCCGATGGCTAATGTTTCAAGAGAGATGTTGGAAACTTTCTTTTGTGGGTCAAATCAAGTTACACTAGGAAGAAGTCTAAGGTAAAAATATGGAGAATTTAAGTGTCAGAAGTCTTTCTCTTCCTGGGCTGGGGAAACACCTCAGCGCTGCCCTGCTAAGCTCAAGGACCCAGGCTCTGTCCCTGGCACTGCATACCATGTTGGCCACCTGTGGCTCATGCCAATAATCCCAGCCGAGACAGGAGAATTATTATGAGGCTGAGCTGTGAAGCAAGGCCTGTACCAAATATATAAATAAAAGATTAAAAAAATATAAAGAAGAAGTCTTGGCCTTTCTTTTCTGGAAAGACAGTTTTCCACTTAAGTCTAGGTTGTCCACCTCAGATTCTTTTATGCTTTTATCACACGGTTCTTGTTAGTCATATTAACAATTTATAAACCTGTGCCTAATGTGTTTATACATGCCTACGTGTATGAAATTATTTGTTTACTGACCATTATTTGTATCAGCTCTAAGCATCACAAGCAGGCAGGTTTCTTTGTGTCTTTCTGTGCCTTAGCAGCTGTCCCAGGACAAAGGAAGCATTTTTGTTTGCTTCTGTCTCTATCTCTAGAACATAGAACAACAAATAGCATAATTAAAAATATATTTGATGAACTTTGAATAGAGCGTTCCTGATCAATATTTTTTTGTATGACCATATTAAATTACCCACATAGCTCGACATTTTATTTTTCAGTAGCATTTCTAGGAAGAGATGCATCTTGACATGTTGCCTGGGTTCAGCTTGTGGTACTAGGTTGGTTTTCCAAAGCTGTATTGTAGTCTTGCTCAGACTTTAGGCTTTTGTGCTTTTCCAAATTATGACATTCAGAAGTTGAAAATTGTAAAGGGACAAGTTGTGTTATGTAGATGTACTGATTTCCCTTGATGAATGTATTTACTAAGTACTGCAAATATATGCTAAGAAAGAGGAAAAATCAAAAATTTTGATTACTTTTAAGTAATACTTTTCAGAATGTTTTTCAGAAGTTGAAGACATTGCTGGAATTAAAACAGTGTAGCTTTATGTGAGAAGGAAGTATGGCCCTTGACTTAATTAATAGAGGTTAACAAAACTATATCCAATACATTTTACTAATTAATAAAAGAAAAGTTTGGAAGATCTTGTTGATTTGTTGTCCAACATCCTCCAGGCGAGAATGTAGGAAAAGCAAGTTGAGACTCTTTGCAGACCAAGAATGTTTACATAGTCACTTGGTGTTCTTGACATTTCCAGGAATACAATGAATGGGGATGGTAGGCATAATGTGATATCTGTCCTGTTTAATAATTAGTTTCCTTTGAGGAAGGTATCTCAGTTATCTGGTGAAGGCAGGATACTAACAAAGAACACATTCACCTACTTAGCGCTAGGTAAGACACTAGAAACCTCATCATCATAAAGTTAAATTCATCATTTAAAAATATGTTCTCATTTTCAACAGCCATTGCTTCTTTGTATTTCTCAAACAATACATTGCTGGAGCTAGTAGGGCACTGGGGAGGAAATGGTGTTTTCCTCAGTGTGTCCAGAAAAACAAGTGAATGGTTTGAAATGTGAATGAGGCAAAATGAGTGAGAGGAAAAGAAAACAAAATCTATTCTCTTAAACAAAATGACAGGGTGCTTTAGCCCCTTTCAACAAATTATGGGCTGTTTGCCTTCCTAGTCCTACCTTCGCTCAGACTCACTCACGCTCTTGAACATTTTTTGGAAAATGAAGAAAAATGCATGCTAAATGCACACCCAGTCAAGTTATATTGATGTTTTCTTCTCTTCATTTCTGTAACAGATCTTGGCACCTCAGTACAATGATGATAGCATGCAAATCTTTGTACAATAACCTAGTTAGGATTCCTACAATAAATAATTCCACTTCCATCACTTTTAAAGCATCCCTGCAAAGAGTAGCGCACAGCAATGGGGCCTTATGTTTCTTATTTTCCAGATCAATCTGTTTTTCTTAATTTTAATTTATAATCAGCACAGCTGAAGCTTCCTAATCATATCAGACATGCCAATCCTTTAGAAGCAAATCTGATTTAACATCAAGGATCCTGGCTTGCGTTCACAGAGGAGGAGTTTTTCCCATTGCTCTCCAGAAGTTTTTGGCTGCACTTGGCACTGTTACCCAGCTGAGATTCAAGCCTGTTTCCTAATATTTGGTGGACAAAAATCTCTCTCCACTCGGCCATGTAGCCAGCTATCTCCCTAGTTACCTAACAGAGGGAGTCCCCAAACAGGTGACCTTCCAATCTTGGAAAAGGGACCTTCGGATATTGGAAAAGGAAATTGCCATTGAAAAAGTTTAGAATAAAAAGGGTGTTTTGAAAGTGGAGATGTACTCACCTTCAGCTTTCAAAGAGATATATTAGGAGGGAAAGAAGATAAGCTTAACTTCCCATTTTGTTTTACATCCTGGAAGATTTTAACCTAATAGGTAAATACCACTGCTCCTATCTTCAGGGACACACAGTTTTCAAGCAGGTACTTTGGGGGTGTTTTTGGCCTATAAAACAGATAGCGGATGAGCTTCCACTGTTAGCTGCAAGCTGGAGCATGTGTCAGGCTCCAGTAGGCACACAAGGCTCTGATTTTCTATCATTAAAGACTCATTATCTCTTTTAACTTCTGTTGAAAGCATTCATCCATAGCTCTAGCTACTACTGAAACAATAGAGGCTCCTACCACAGTAATAATTCCTTTTCTTTCTTTTTTTGCCAGCTTAAAGAGCCTTTAAACGATGGATTGGCTTTCACAATGCAGAAACAAAAGCTAGTGCTCAAGAAAATATGAAAGGTTATTTCTGCAAGTAACTTCAATTTTAAAAAGTGGAGGAAAATCATCTGATGTGAGTTTATCTGAGCTGGGAGTCTCAGTGTACCTGAATGCTCTATTCCTACTGGGGAAATATTACATTTTCCAAAGGAGAATGGCATGCCTTGCTTAAGCTTAGCCTCAAAGAGAAAAATACTTTAATAAGAATGAAACAGCCTTGGTATATTGATCTTACCAATTTGCTGAGTATTAATATATATTTGGCAGGGAGCTAAATTCTCCATTGAATTCAACAGTGGATTATGTGAACAGTAATTTCTACATTTACTGGCTTTGTTTACACTTTCATTATATCTCTACTGCATTATCTGATTCCTTCATACAGTTTTCAATCTTATAGCCACCTTAATCTCCTCCTGTACTCAGCATATCTGAGTGAGTTTGTTGGCATAAGGGAATTTTGAAGGTTATATTACAGTACATGAATCAACGCAAAATGAAACGCACTGGAGACACAATCAGCCAGTTTTAATTCATTGCAGAAAGTTATAGATACCAAAATGCGTTTAATGTAATCTGATCTCTTTATTCAGTCCTGAATTTATGAGCAATTCACCAGGAGTCAAATGACAACTTTGTTTTAAAAATAGTAGTCTATACCGAATGCTATTTTAATATATCTCTGACATATTTACATTTAAGGAGTAGGGAAAAGTGGAATCTTTGTACATAAATTTCCCTTTTGAGAGCAAAGAAAAGCCTAAAGAAGATGATACTTCTGTTCATTGTAACAGTATCTGTCATTATAATGCAGGTCGTCTTGGTGATAGCAGTTAAATAAATCCAGCTCATCAGTCCAGCTTGTAAACAGATTAGAAACTCCCAAGATTACTGAACGTTTGGTTTTAGGGAGGAGGTACGTAGCTTCATTGGGCTCAGCTCTATGAAGAACAGCCTGCTTGCTGCCTAGAATGATCAAATATTTTTTGCTTCCGATTGGTCAACAAGTTGATCTAGGCAGTGGTTCCCAGACAGTTTTCCCTGTAGCACTATGAAGATCTGATCCACATTAGTCAATGTCTAATTGGTTGCAAGGCATGATCCTTCACTCTGGGTCCTGAATTGAGGTAAGCTGGCCTCATCAAAATTTCTAGATTTGTCTGGGAAAAGATAAATATTTGAGCGATCTCCCTTTCTCACCTACACGATGACTGGCATTAGGCTGAAGGATGAGTGTGGAAATTGCATATGTTATTTTCGTTTCAACGTATGCATTTTGCAATCTATCCCAAAGCAAATAAAATTTCTACTTTGTGTCTCTGAAAAGTTCTCATCGTTAATGATCCACAGCTATACAATTTTATTATTTCCAAAGAACTAGTATAGCATTTAAGTAATATATTGATAGTATTTTTTAACTGATTATATGTGGAAATTATCCTCATTATAAAAAAGAATACATAGTACTTACAAATGCTCTAAATTAATTTACATGGTTATTCTTGTTACTTATAATTGTCGAAATATAATTTTTTACTCAAGATATGAACTAAAATGTGATGTTTCAATATAAATTTTATGGAATAACAATATTTGCATGGAGGAGTTTTAAATGGTTGGTTAATAAATCAATTTGTAATTATAGCTGAATTCTGCATAACTATGAAGTTATAATATTCTTGATAAATAGTTACTTAACTGGAATTACTATTATTTATTATTTAATGGCAATTAATTTTTATTCTAAGAATATCACAAACCAAACATAGGCCACTTTGGTTTTTTGATACTGAGAATGGAACTTACAACCTTGTACTAGCCAGAAAGACTCTGTGACACTGAGCTAAATTCCTGGGCCACTTTTAAATATTCTTATTTATTTGGTTGATTTTACTTTAGGAAAGTAATGACATATTCAGTGCCTCTCAGTGCCATGATATTTGCCTTAAAAGTAGATCACAAAGATGATAAGAGAAAAAGGAGATATAGTATTGAGAAGGAAAAACTTATTTTCAGAAAGAGTGGCCAGTTGTCCTAAAATTTTTGGTTCACAGAAATCAGAAGTAAACAATTTATCAGAGTCACAACTAACAGTCTATCCAAATAGACTACTCCCTTCAAGGGAAAGCTTTATGCAGTTCAGTTTAAGTCAGGTAACATAAAAGGTTTTCACTATTGTCTTTTAAAGGATTATCTTTCCTTAGTCCAGTGTAGTGGAATTCTAGCTGGTGGTCAACTTGTTACACCTAGCTTAATTGAACTAGCATGGTCCTGGGTGTGGGAGGCTCACCTGAGGATTATTACGAGCAGCATAAGAGGCAGAAGTGAGAAGCTGTTGGTATGTTGTTAGGGATGCTCTTTGGAAAAACTGTTGGAGCTGTTGGAAGCTGCTGGTTTTCCTGGGTTCTGCTGGGTGACCTGGTCCTGCTGGCTTTCCTGATGAATTGGAATTTCTGTTAGAAGAGGAGCTTGAGACTTTCATTGTCACTGAGAAGAGCTACAGTTCATTTTGGAGGAGCTTTGGTCATCTTGAGCATTGCTTCCTGGCTCTGGAGGAGAAGATGGTGCACTGCTCAGCTTTGTGTCAGCCTGTCTTATTGGCTTTCCTGGTGGGACTCAGCTTCACTGATTGCTGGAAGAGCTCAGGACCATGGTTGCTGAGGTTGGCTGTGGTACCTTTGGAGAAACTCTGGGCCTTACCTGAAGTGTTGCTTCCTGGCTCCATTTCAGATCCCTCAGCCTGCTAGCACAGATCCTCCACTCTGCTGGCACAGACTTCCTAGCTTCCACCACTGACCTTTGGACCTTTCCAGCGCAGATCCATGAAGCAGGCCTACGTGAAACTTTGTCACGGGCCCTGGGTCTCCAATTGGACTTGTGGGAGGCGTTGTTATGAGCTCTGGGTTTTGAGCTCTAGGATGTTAGCATCCAGGCCTTCAGCTCAATTCTCTGGTCTTTAACATGTGGACAAATTTCCTGTACTTCTAGTATATGATTCTTTGGATGATTCCTTATAAAATAATATTATAAAATGTGTCCTGTACTATATTTTTCCCCTTGCAAAAAGCCCAGACCACAACATCTAGCAAATCTCAGTTTTGGGAAATATTTCTTGATGTACAGCTCAAATGTTCTTTGCTTGATTTCTATCTATTATTTCCAATTATTCATCCTTTGTTCTATTTCTTCTCTGCATATTTCTTTCAGAAATCTGGCTTTTTAGCTCTCCTTCAGTTTCCTCCTATCTGAGCTACATTTATTTCTTTGTGATTCAGTATGATTTGATTTCTGTAATCAGAGGTATTTTTCTCATTCCAAACTAGACTGTTTTTTAGCAGAATAAAGTTGTGAGGTGTAGTATTATAACTGTGCTCTTCAACATGGTAGGAAGAAGGAGTTCTTTTTAGCCTTACACATTCAGTTTCAATCTAGCCCAACTGGATATGCCCATTACATCAGGCACTGAGAGCTTCAGGGAATAAACAATTTGTTGAATTGCCTCCTTTTGAAAAACCTCTATAGTTTGAATTCTTAAAGTGATCTTCATTCCCTTTATGTGTGCAACTTTTCATGATGATGCCGGTGTTGCTGAAGGCAATGGGAAGTGCACCTTGTTTGTCCTCATTCAGTTAGGTCGCTATCTTTCACCACTCACGTAGGCATTTTAACTATATTTAAATGACAAGAGTGAACACACACAGCTGAGATAGAACTGGAGAACATTACATTAAGGGAAATAAGTCAGGCGCAGAAAGACAAGCACCACACATTCTCATTTATACATGGAAGCTAAAGAGTTGGTAACAGAAACAGAGAGCAGAAAACGGTCAGAGGAGCCTGGGAAGTGTAGGGGACGGGAGATGTGAGAGGATGGTTCATGGGTACCAGTGTGTGGCTCCAGGGGAGGAATGACTTCTAATTGTTTGTACCATGTTAGGATCACCGTGATCAATGACAATTAGCTAAAAATTTCAAAGACACTAATACAGAAGATTTTGAATGTTCCCAGTATAAGAAAACATTATATATCTGAAATGATACTTGTGTAGTTACTCTGATCTTACTATAAATTGTTTACATGTATAGAAACATCACACTATACTTCGTAAGATTGCTACATAGCAGACTGTGTTTTAAAGCATATTTAAAATGCATTTTATAAATGTACTTTTTAAACAGGGCACAAAAAACACAATATACTTAACAGAAAATGGAAGTATGTGGTCTTACAGAAGGATAATTAAATGGTTTAAATTGCCATTATGTTGTGTTAATGAAACCTGGGAAAGATAGCAGAGGTGGTATTTGACTTCATTTGATTTCCTTTTCTTGCAAGTAAGAAAAATGGCAAAACTGCTGGAATAAAGGGAGTGACTGTGAAGAGAGGCAATGAGGATTCTTGCAGAGTTCTAGATTCTCTCCGGGCTATGACCAAGTCCTCCTTGGGTGACCCGTATTTATCCAGTTATCAGAGGAAGGGAGGGAAGTTCTCTGGAAGAGTGGGCCCACTCAAGGGGAGGCTGAAGCACCAAGTAAGGTGTTAAGTTAATTCACCCAGAGTGAGGTGCCGAGGCTATGGCATTTGTCTAGTTGAGGTTGGAGGCAGGCATCCTTGGGTATGACCTTGTCATAGCCTTTAGGGCCTGATGGCTTCACCTGCCATTACAGGGCCTCAGTAGAGACCAGTGATTCATAGAGGTTCACTTACTGAGTCCATGGACCTTCTACAGAAAATGAGCCTGGGCCTTGGCCAGACTAACAAGTCAACATGGGAGCTGATTGGTTAATCTAAGTCCTGCTCACAGCTGCTTCACAGTGGCCGCCATCAGTAGATCTCAGGGTCCTCTTCTACCTCCCCAAATCTCAGGCCAGCAGTCTCCCACTCACACCTCCAAGCACAGCATTCTCCACCTCCACAGTTCTTGGTCTATCTCTGCCTTTGGAGTTGACTTTGAAGGGGCCAAGATTTTACACTTTTAAAGGAAGCTTTCATTTGTAAAGGTTTGGCAAATAAAATAGTTTTAAAATTTCAGATATATGTATGTATGTATGTATTTATTTATGTTTTATTTATTTATGTATTTAGACAGGGTCTATGCATCTCACTACATAGATCGACTCCTAGTGATTATAGTGATCCTCCTGTTTTCAGCCTCCCAACTGCTGGATTATAGGCAGGCACCACAACACCCAGTCTCAGTCCCAGTCTCACTGCACCCCAGGGGCAGGCCTGGCAAGCCATTCAGGGAATGAACCCCCATCACTGCACTTTGCCAAAGCAGGCACTTTAGTCTGCTGAGCGATCCCTCTGGGCCTGAAATGTTTTTAAATGAGACTGTATTTTTTTTTAAAAGGAGACTTTTGAATTCAGGACCTTCACGCTGAGCTCTATCTGCTGCTCTTTCTTTTTTTTTCTTTTTCTTCTTCTTCTTCTTCTGCTTCTTCTTTTTTTTTTTTTTTTTTTTTTTTTTTTTTGCAGAACCGGGATTGAACTCAGGCCCTTGTGCTTGCCAGAGAAGTGCTTATTCCACTTAGGCATCTCCCTGACCCCATGTCCTTTCATTTTTTAAAAGATATCTAAAAACTACATTTTTCTAAATAAATAAGGCTTTTTTGCATAAATAATTGGAAAGACAATTCTAGGCTTCTTAAAGGGTCAATATTTTCCCCCTCTGGAGAAAGAACTACAAGATTGATCATCTACCTATCTATCTCTATCTATCTATTTATCATCTATCTATCATCTATCTATCTATCTATCCATTATAAAGGATTGACTCACTTTTGTTTTGTCTTTTGAGAGGGTCTTTCTCTGCAGTTCAGGCTGGCCTTAAATTCACTTTGTAGCTCAGAAAGGCCTTGAACTCATAGCACTCCTCCTACCTCAGCCTCCAGAGTGTTGGAACTATAGGTGTGTGCCCCCATGCCTGGCCAGCTCACATTAGTATAGACACTGAGAAGTCACACTGTGTACCTTCTGCAAGTCGAATGCCCAGGACAACATTTTGGTATACTTCCAACCAAAATGCCAAAGGTCTGAGATCTGAGAGTGCTAATAGTCAAGTATGGAAGAGACAGGCTTCAGTTCAAACACAGAGCCAGTCGTTCTTTTCTCCTAATTTTTGTCCCATTTGGAGCCTCAGTGGGTTACGTGATGCCCACCCTCACCGGTGAAGGTAATGGTGTTAGTCAACCAACTGGAATGCCCATTTCTTCTGGAAACATCTTAATAGATACATCCATAAAATGTATTTTACCAGCTTTCTGGGCATCACTCAGGCCAGTCAAATTTGTATATAAATGTTATCAAATTATGGGATTAGTTCATCTAATACAGTTGAGTTTCAATTATCTTCAAAGTATTTAACATTGTCTTAGTGTAACAGGAAGAATATTTATTAATGTTAGAAATGTCTTAGCAGTGGTCTATGAATGTGAAACCAGTTGTACAAATTGGCGAGCATATGGGTTCAATGTTTTCCTAATGATACTAACATTTAAGCCTTTTCATTTTGGTAGAAAATAGTAGCAAGAAAGAAACCATAAGTATCAACTTTTTGAGAAGATCAAACATTCTTTTATGGTGATGCCCTGTGCTTTGTCCAACAATTTGTCTTCTTCCACTTCTGTAGTGTGCTATGGCACCTACACATTTGCCACCTCTTGTTATTTATCCAGTTTTCCTTTTCAAAGACCTTGGATCTGAGAGCCAGCCAGCTAGCTCAGCTGACTAAAGTGCCTGCTTAGGCAGAGTGCACCAGCTGGGGTTCAATCATCCCAGCGCTGCCCCTGGGGCATGCTGAGAAAGGGATTGAGACGGGGTGTGGTGAAATAGACCTGTAATCCCAGTGCTTGGGAGGCTGAAAACTAGAGAATCACTGAGTGAGTAAGATCTATGCAGTGAGATGCTGTAGATACTGTATTAAATACATTAAATAAATAAATAACTATAAAACCATGGATCTGGTTATCTGAATGAATATAAAAAAGTGATGTTTCAGATTTGAAAAAAATGAAGCAATAGTTAGTGCCTGACTGTTATGGTTTATGTCTAGATAGCTCCCAAGAGCCTTATGTAGGGGCAGGCGGGACTTTGGAAAGGGGTACAGATTCTAACAGCTGACTTGCTGTTAGAGGGTGGAGTCTGGTCACAGGAGGACAGTCACTGTGGGTGTGTTCTGAAAGGATGTATTTCCCCTCTGACTTCCGGTCTGCGGTACTGAACAGCTTTCCTCCCCCAGGGCCCACCACCAGGCCTTCCTACCTCAGAGCTGGCTAACTACCGTATGGGCTAAAAACCTGAAACAAAATAAGCCTGTCCTTTTTAAAACTGTGGGATTTGGGTACATGCCTCAGCTGTGAGAAATGTGACTGAGACAGTGACACTTATACAAAGGTAAAAGCTCTAAATACTGTATGACGGCTGTTAGTATGAACTGTGGTCCTTGCACCACACTTTGAAATTTATTTTTGAAACTGTCCAATAATTGAATAAAATCAATCAGTGTCCCATTTGTGTATGTTAATTCAAACATGTATGAATTTATTGCATTTTGCTATTTTCTTTTTATCAGAGCTCCCCCAGACTGCAAAAAGGAAGAAGAAAACACTAACACAGAAGTCAAAATAGAAAGGAAAACCTCCAAGTGTCATTGAGGCTAAGGGTTATTGGGAAATGGTGCAGAAAAGAAAACTGAAATATAAAATGATGCATTTAATTCATACTGCAACTGCATTTATTCATTTGAGGTAATGCAAACACATGATAAAAGTAAAATGACCAAATCCAATTATATGCATCAATTCTATCTTCTTGAGCAATTATCATTCTTTTGTAAGCTGCAATTTTGGCCACTTGTGTGTACCAACCCTTAATTGTCAGTTATTCTTTAGTTTTCTAGCATTTTGTAATGAGATATTTAGCACAAAACACTGCTGCTGCCAGCTATTTACATTGCACAATTGAATTACAAACAGACATAAAAAAAAAAATCACGGGAGGCAGCCACTTGCAGCATTCTTAAGTAGTTTGCTCTTTTACTTGGTATTTGAATATGGCAGGTTATTGACATAATAGGAGCTCATCTTAAGGTCTCTGGCTATGTCTGCTACCTTTCTATGACATCATCTTATCCAAATTAGACACAGCTCTTCGTTAAATGATACTGATACAGACAAGGAAAGAAGTCATTATTGTTCTGGTGCCTACTCAGTATTATTAGTATAAACAATATATATTTTCAATAATATAAATTTTTCAGTTTGTATTTTTTATTCATACATGTTGAAATTACATCAGGGGTACACATTTGTGGTGAGTTGGTACACATGCTGACGCCTTTTATGTACCCCCTTTCCTTCACCTCCTTTCTGCTCCTCCATCTCTTACTTCCTATGCCATTGAAAAAAAAAATCTCTTTCCCTACTTCCTGTTATCTATCTTGCATTTTAGGTTTCTCGTATAAAAGAAACTATGAGATATTTCAACTTGGGTATCTGATTTATTTCCCTGAAGCTTTACGATATACAATGAGAAGAGGAACTGGTCCTAAGGTATTAACCAAGCTCTTGAAAAAGCATACTTGCTTCCCAAGGTCATTAGTCATGAATGAGTTTTCCCAAATATTTGTCAGCACACTTGGGACAATATTTAGAGATTTCTAACATCAGAGTGAGTCCAGAGAGGAGATGGCTGGGAAGTGATTGTTTTGAACTTTTTACAATTTACAAAGAAGCCATTGTGTCTACTCTTCCCAGCGATGCAGCCTGTCTTTCTAAGAGCAGCTTTCAGCTGCTTAAATTGTTCAGTAAAAGCGATGCTGATGGCTACTGGAGGACAGCTGGCCAGACTTCGACGGGCCGACTCTTGTTCCAACCTGCTGTTGGAACTCACACCTTTACCATCACTTCTACGGATATGATCTTTTTTGAATGCATTTACTTGGTGCAGGGTCTCACTATGCAGCTAGACGCATAGTCATCCTCCTGCTTCAACCTCCCCAGCGATAGGATTACAGGTGTGCATTGCTGTGCCCAGTGTTTGCGGCCAATTCACCCTACAGGGCTGGCATGGCATGTGGTAATGGGAATGGAACCCAGGTCCTTATCTTTGCCAGGTAGGTGCTTAGACTGTTGAGCTATCTCCCCTCCCAAGATCTTTATTAAGGAAGCTATGTCAGGGAGTTTAAAAGAGTCAGTGATGCTTGACATCAAATGATTTTCATCTGATTTGGTCATTTAGCTAATCAGCTTATCATTTCAGTAGCCCTGCGTCTACATGGGCAGGAAAAAGTAGTTGGAAAGAGGGAGCAGCACAGAATAAAAGAGTAGGAAAGAACTCTGCAGCTCTCCTTTTGCTATACACAAAATGTGTTTATTTCCTGTCAGTGAGCATCACAGAGGGCAATGAAACTTAGTCAAAAAAATAAAAAGAAGGAGGCTGGCTGGTATGTTGTAGGGGCCAGCAACTAGGTGTACTGAACTGGAAAACACTGAGCGAAGCCATTTAGGGTAGGCACAGAGCAATTTCTTAGCTTAGAAATTATTTCTTAGAAAAACAGACAGGTAGTCTGAGAGGTACCTATAGAAGTGGACCTTGACTAGAAGTGAGAGAAGGATGAGTCTTAGAGTGGACTCACTGCGAACACCTTCCCAACTATGTTTATATCCTCAGGACAAAAAAGGCTTGACAAAGGGCAGAAATTTGAAACTAACATTTATATTATGGTCTCGCCTGACTGTGTGAGACAATTGAATAAACCACTTCATTATCATTTGCCCCACTGCAAGATACTTTTCTACTCATATGTCTTTTTCTCCTCCTATGGGGAAATCTGGGTGCATTTTACATATGCTCAAAGAATTCATCACAACTATAAACAAATATTTTTACAAAACTAGACATGAATAGACACAAAAATGAGGAAGAATTAGCCAGGAAAGATCACTCTGGATTCCTACAGCATCATGTGCTACTGAAGAATCTACAGTCATCCCTGAAAATGAAATTTATAATCAGCTGTCTGTATAAACTCCATTTCATTCTACTCTCTGAGATGCCCTTCTTTTAATTGGAAATCCCTTCCTCTCCCTTAGAGAAGACATACAGCTGTTATTGTATTTTAGAACTCCTGTTGAATGTAGTGGTTGTAGTCTCTTGACTCACTGTTATGAGAGAGGTAACCATCTCTTAGCTACTATGAAGACTGAGTATGTAAAACTTTGATTCAAAAGAGATTATATTTTTCTGGAGCTTGTTTTTTCTCCACATTTCTTTGCATGGTACTGCCAAATCATCTGACACAGCTCCCTAAATGAGTTTATTTATTGTTTTCCTAACCGGGTTTTGAGATTGAAAATACATAGTTTTGATTTTTATGGAAGGCTCTTTCAGAAGAGTAAGTACGTGCTTCTTCTCTGAGAAACTGTGTTTCCCATTGCTTCCTGCTGTAGAGCTGCAAACCAATACTGCCATCCACTGTTCCTTTGAATAATCTTTTCCCCATCTCAAGATGTTTGAAAGACAAACTTAACAACAAAATTAAATGCTTTGCAAGCACTAGGAATTTGCCCATTTTAAGCAAGTACTATACTGGAAGCCATAAAGGAATCAAACATTATGATTATTTACCTTTTCCAAATGTCTTGATGAAGAAAACACTCTCAAAATATGACCAAGAAAAGGAGCAGCTGAGAGAGCCACCATCTTCCTAAGGATTACAGGAAAAGAGGAGCACTTAGGTCCTCTGTTCACGTTGGCCCCACAGAACTCGGCAGGCCAAGGCCATCTCATTCCAGTCCTGTTGGGATATTTCAGGAGGAAAGCTAGTCTTCTAATCTAAGCCACCAAACAGAGCATCCATGTGTGCCTTACATTCCTATCAGAGAAGCCCTCCAACTTGGAAAAAGGAGCATACACTCATAAAAATCTCATGATTCAAACTGGTTTTTAGTCTTTTCTTTTTCCCCCTACACACAGCCCACTTTATTAGATATCTCTTTTCAGTATTCACTGTACTTTCAAATTTATAAATTTATAACAAGATTATCAAGAATTCTATGTAACTCAATAGGGATATCTATGTAATTTGTAGACATCTTTTCTTTCATCGACTCTTTCAACATTATAGTTAAAATCAAGGCACAGAATTCTAAGGGACACAATGTTATTGCTTAAAACCCTAAAGTGGTCTTATCCAATTGTCTGACTACAGGGGAAGACACTGAGATCTAGGGAGAAGTAAAACCCACAGAGTCATGCGGTCAGTTAGTGGCAATGCCATTAGTAGAACCCAAGTCTTTGAATCCATGGCAAAGATGTTTGCCTACAAAATGCTCCTGAAAGAAACATAGTTCTCCTTTATCTCTGGGCTATAAAACATCTTAATGGCATTTTCTTTCCTTCTTTTTTCCTTAAACCTCTTTGCTATGGTTTGTGTCTAGATGTCTCCCCAAAGCCTCATAGTCATGGGGCAACCTTGGAGAATTTTTGGTTGATTCATGATCCAATGCTGGGATTATGGGTCTGAGTGTTACACCTGCCCTGAGGCTGAGGTGGTAGCCTGCATGTAACATAAGGGACAGAGACAGGCTTGCGGTCTCCTGCTCTTTCCTTTCAGCTCTTGCTGATTTTGCTACTTTCTGCAGCCATGAACTGCTGCGATGTGACACCCTGAATTGGAGCCAGCTGAGTATGGACTGAAGCCTCCACAAACTGTGTGCTACATGAACCTTTCTTTCCTTAATTCTTAGTGTCAGGTATTTTATCACAGCAGAGAGAATAAAGTAACTAAGACACCCTCTGAAAGAGTTTTTATCCCTTCCTAGTTTACATCATACATTAAACCCCACCTCCTGAGAAAGCAGGATGCTCATGTGAAGAAATTATAAAAGAGTCTAACATCATGACATCTTCTCTTTCTAATAGTTTCACTTGTAAGAATAACATTTTTCTTTCAGGAAAAAGGTAACAGAGCTGATGATCTAGAAATCATCAAAGACAAGAGGAACATTGTCTTCTAGTCCTGTTTTAGTAAGAGGCCAACTGAATGTTATTTTACTTAGCTAGATTTATTACTCCTACACTAGAAGACCTCAATTCTTCCATTCATTCAGGCACCATTTATGTCTAAATGGTTCTTTAGATTTATGCGGTCATATCTCCTTATTATCTCTTGAAATAGCCCTAAAGCAGTTTGTGTGAAAATATTAGAGAGCTGAGTATCTCATTCACTGTTTGTTCAATGTTATTCACTTGACAATCACAACTGGCTTTCAAAAAATACACTAATATGTGGTTCCTCATATCAGATTCAATCCACTGAGGTGTTGACACTTTCGTACTTTATGGGTTGACATTGTGTGGGAGGGAGGTTGAACGATACAAAGTTTTACTTTGGAAGATGATGCTGGCATGCTTTAAAGAAAATCAAATCATTTTGTAATAACTTAAGTGTTTTATAATACATGATTATGAAAAATGGCAGTGATTGAGAGAGTTTGTTGAAGGCTAGTAGGCATAAAACACACTGTATTAGAAAGACCACTCTGAACAGAAAAAGGTACTAATTTGGTCGTAAGGAAGGAAACTGATTTCTTATTAAATTATATGTGAGGTTGCTACAGCTTGAATCTAGAATATTTCCCCAAAGGCCCATGCATTAGTTCTGTTCTCCAGCCTGTGGCAAGCTCAGGGCCATGAGGGCTTCCTGGAACTCCCTTCCTCCTCCTTTCTCCAGTGACGTGGCTCTGGAGTGAGCAGCTTAGCTCTGTGTATGCTCCTACCACAATATCTGTTCACCAGAAGCTTAAAAGTGATGTGAGCACGCAGTAATGGATTGGAAATTCCAGAACTGTGAGCCAAAATAAACCTTTTCTCTTAAAGATAAATAAAGCTTTATCTCTGTTATTTGTTATAGTCTCAGAAAGCTGATTAAAAGTAGTCATTGTGCATTTTAGACATTAAGCATTTCTGGCATGTTCTCTCACTTTTTGTAAATCTCTGGAAGTTATTATGATCATACTCATTTTACAGGTGAAAAAATTAAGAGAATAAGCAATTATCTATGTAACTTAATAGACAGAGATTAACCTGAGGAGTAAGTCTGTGTCCAAATTATAAGCTTATAAGAAACAAGGAGTCTAATGTTTATGCTGCGAAGCAAAAGCTCATTTACCTCTCCTGACTGACCAAAGATTTTGTAAGGAATAATGAAACAGGGGTTTAGAAAGGTTGGAGCTATGAATGTTTTCTTAAAGCTGCTAATTTTATTCTGCATAGAATGAGGAATTTTTGGTTCTTTTTGATCCAAGAAGGGTCATCAGTGTTTCAGGGGAAAGGAATCTGGAATTTGCATGTGTTAAGTGGGCACTGTAAACAATAAGATGGAGTTCAGAGTGAAAATAATATCCTAACCTATACTAATGGGAGAAATATAAGAGACAGTTTAGTTACATTGATCTATGTGTTAGTCTGTTTTGGGTTCTGTAATAGAAAGCTACAGACTGAGCAGCTCTTAACAGTGGCCGTGTATTTCTATCAATTCCTGGAAAACTGATGGAGTCTTAAAATATGACACATAATTACCTAAAAATGTCTCTGATTCATTGCACTAACATTTATCCCTGTGCTGTTTTGTATCTCATACACTACTTCGATAATAAAACCATTTTATTAAGTTAGACATTATTTGCAGTTTACAAAAGAAGGCAGAGGCAGCTTGGTCCCCTTTCCCAATTTCTCCCAATGACAATGTTTATAAAATTATAGCACCATGTCACAGCCAGGATATTGATATTGATCCATTCCAGTGATCTTAATTCAAGTTTCCCAAGGTTTACTTCTACCTTATGGATGTTAACTTTTTTTTTTTTTTTTAATCTTTATTTTGTAGGGCCAATATGTTTGTATAATTGGTTTCTTTCTTTTTTTGTAATGTATTTAGTCCAGGGCCTACAAGGGTCTAATTACACAGATCAGACTCAGTCTTCCGACTGCTGGGATTACAGGCTTGAATCACCACACCCAACCAGTCTCAGTCACTGTATCAGCTTGCCTCAGGGATAAGACCAGCACAGCACATGGGTGATCAAACCTGTGTTTGCCTAAGCAGTGTATTAATCTGCTGAGCTATCTAACTGGCCCTGAATAATTGTACTCTATCCTAAATCTTTATCAGTTTTTCTGTTCAGAAGGTGGGTTCAAGAATCTTGTTAAACACACAACCAGATTTTGTTCTTATAAGCCTCAAACCAATAGTTTTGAAACTTTTAAATTAAATCTTAGTTCTTGTGGTCAAAACCTGCTAAAGTTTTCTTCCATCTGGCTTTTATTTATCTTCATGTTTTAGGGAAATTTTTAAGATAATTTATTCTTTCAGTCAAGTAAATACAGTGCATTGATCTACTGGCATGATTCTCATTTTTAGAAAGCCAGGGAAGCCGGGCGTGGTGGCTCAGGCCTGTAATCCCAGCACTCGGGAGGCTAGGCAGGAGGATTGTTGTGAGTTCGAGACCTGCCTGAGCTACAAAATGAGCTTAAGGCCAGCCTGAACTGCATAGTGAGACCCTGTCTCAAAAAAAAAAAAAAAAAAAAAAAAAAAAAAAAAAAAAACAAAAAAAAAAAAAAAAAAAAAAAAAG
>PVKA01026313.1:0-31864 GCA_004027165.1 Ctenomys sociabilis | reverse complement strand
ATTTTGTGTGCTGGCCAGTTTAATCTGCCTACAAGCAGGCAGAGGGGCTGGGAGTTGGATCCAGGGACCAGGGGCCTGCCATGCCAGCCCCACCCCCAGGGCGCCCTGAGACATCAATAGAGACTGGGAATGATGGTGTGTGCCTGTAATCCCAGCTCTTGGGAGGCTGTAAATAATTCAATCTAGATTGTCCAGGTAAACTCAACTGTCCACGTCAGCCTCTTAGAATGCTGGCATTACAGGGATGCACAATCCAACAACCTTCATGGTTTTTAAATTAGTACAGGCTTGGGGCTGAGGAGATGGCTCAGTAGAGTAAGTGCTTCCCTGGTAAGTTCAAGGACCTGAGTTCAATCCCTGGTTCCACCAAAAAATAAATAAATAAATAAAGCAAAGCAAATTAGTACAGGCTTATAGCAAACAATGTTTACATTCCTTTAGCAATGTTGGTACAAGTACATATATATCTCAACTCCTTTTTATATCCCTCTTCCCTCTCTTCCTGCCCTCCATCTTCTGATCCCTTTCCCTTTTTACAAAGAACTATCTCCCTATTTCCCATCAACTTTTATTTTGTTCTTTATTTATACAAAGTTCAGGCTGGCCTTGAACTCACTACATGGCCCAGGCTGGCCTCAAATTCATGACAATTCTTCTGCCTCATCCTCCCGAGGGCTGGGATTATAGGCACACACCACCATGCAATTATATTTTAGGTTCTTTATATAATAGAAACCATGCAATATTTAAACTTGTATCTGATTTATTAAAAATATGAACAGCTTCATGTCGTCCTTGAGCAGGGCCCATGCTAATCTATCATTTCAATTTTAGTATACGTGCTGCCAAAGTGAGCACCATGTCCTTATTTTAAACAAAGAAATGAGGTTTAAGTCAGAGGTCTTGGGTAGTTACAGAAACCATAGGTTAACTTGAAAAAGAAGGCAGCTTAAGAACCAGGATCAGGGTAGGGATCGTCATAGGGGATCAGGAGGCAGCAAAACTGGCTAGGGAAGTAGGGCTGACTCTTTAATTATAAGATTCACACATGTGCAAAACACTTCCCAAAGCCCCACTAGTGGAATGCTAGCCAAAATGGAGCAGGTTTTCAACAGGAACTCTGGACCTGACATCAGCCTAACATGTGGGACACCAGCATCACTCTCAGGACCCGGATATAGAAGTTCCCACAGGTCTTAAGATGTGGACAGTATAAAAAAAGACATATGCAGAAGAGCTTGCTATGCTGGCTTTCCTTATCATAGCCTGTCCTATATCCTCCAGGGTATACTTTTATGTTGCTCTTTGCTTTTTTACTGGACCCAAGCTCACTCTGCAAAGCCAGTTTCTTGCTCACTCTTCAATTTTATCTTTTTTCAAATAAACTTTGCTGGTTTTTTTTTTTTTTTTAATCATTTCATTTAATTCTTTGTTTTAAGAAGAGAAAAATCTAGGATCTACCTCCAGAAGGAGAGGTGAGCAACCCAAAACCTGGTGAAATTTAATTGCTGAGCCATTTTCAGAAGGAACCTCGGGTGCCAGGGAGATGGCTCAGTGTGAATAAGCACTTGAGTTCAATCCCCAGTTCCACCAAAAAAAAAAAAAAAAAAGAAGGAAGCTCGGGAGAACAGCATGGTAGAGCCTTTCTACAGTCTCACACAGGGAGCCTGAGGCAAGCCTGGGACACACAGGCAGACCAAAATCAAAATAAGCCAACCCAAGCTCAGGGACAGAAAGCAGTAGAAGGTGGTTGCCAGTGCAGAGACTGGGCTGGAGACAGAGAACTGGGCACTACTGTTATCAAGTACAGAGTTCCCATCTTTTCCCCTCTCCCTAATAATAGGAATTGAGGCCATAAGGCTACATTCCTAGCCCTTATGTATTTTATTTTTTTATTATTTTATTTTATTGGGAGACAAATATCTATGAGACAATTTTGAAGCTGATTAATAGGACAGTTTCAATAATTAATACATTTTACATTGTTATCTTCCTAGTGGTCATCCATAGTACAAGAAGCAGAAAGAATATCCTGTCAAAACACTATTACTATAAAAAATAAGATACGTAAACAGCTACACTCTTAATTTACTGATAAGAGACATATGCTATAATAATGTCTGTAAGTATAATATCATGTATGCACCTTCTATGATACCAAAACAATATGCAAAGTTTGCAATGTATTAATTTATCAAATCCATCTTGTCAAGGTATCTTAAAACTGTCTCATTGATATTTGTACTTCAATAAAAGAAAAATAAAAGAACACTATTACTACTAATCTTTCTTCTCACAGAATTGAGCAAAAGTAGCTGCATATTCATCCTAACTATTCTGTATATACAAATTCAAAATGGTCTTTCCTTTGTATCCCGCTTTTTTTAGTCCTGTCAGAGATGGGTAGTCTACTGGCATTTAAATATTATCAGAGGAGACCACACGCTTGATCCCCCCAACCTCCTGTCCCTCTCTTGGACAGGAACTTTCTTTCCCTCAATAAATTTATTCTCATAAAAATAAATATTATCAGAGATGGTATTCTATGCCCTTATGTATTTTATTTATTTATTTATTTATTTTGGCAGAACCAGGGATTGAACTCAGACCCTTGCACTTGCCAGGGAAGCACTTATTCTAATCCTTATGTATTTTAAAACAGCGTCTCAATCTATTCCCCAGGCTTCCTTCACATTTGCCACCCTTCTGCCTCAGATGCCTCAGTAGCTGGGACCATGAGTGTGTACAGTAAACCAAAGAGTTTCAGTTTTATAAGACAAATAAAATTATGGACACGGATGGCAGTGATGATTGAACAACATTATGAATACATCTTTTTTCTTTTTTTTTTTTTGGTACCAGGGATTGAACTCAGGACCTGTGTTTGCCAGGCAGGATCTTATTCTACTGAGCCATCTCCCCAGCCCTCACCTTTTTTCTCTATTGTGAATATACTTAATAGCACTGAACTATACATTTGAAAATTATTGAACTGGTCCTGGGCACAGTTGTACATGCCTATAATCCCAGCTACTTGGCAGGGTCAGGCAGGAGGATTGCAGGGATACAGCTAAGTGGTGGACCATTCCTAGGTTTGAACCCTAGTACAAGGTATGAGAACCAAGAGAGACTAGACAGAGTAAATTGCTGAGGATCGAGCTTCACTGCCCCTTCACTTGATGGCACAGGCTCGGATGCAGGCTCTGGAAAGGTCTTTCACTAGCTGAGTCTGGCCATGCCTTGCTGGCAGAGGAGGGGAGAGAGGACTTCCCCACTGAGACAGCTATGACTGGAAACTAGATACTGCCTCTCACACACAGTGATTTTTCTCAGAGGAAGGAGTTTTCAAAACGTGACTGATTACCACAGGAATCATAGTATGTGTTTTTTCATTCACGGATTTAAATCATGGTTCCTTTTCCAAGTTAGTAATATTCATCTCTCTTAAACTTGTAAGCACTAGAAGCCCAAAATGCGCAAGGTACTTCATGGACGATAATGGATCTTTAATTCCCCCACAGGTACAAATTCAGTTCACTTTCAATTATGATTTAGATGAGCTCAGAACCAAAAGTTTGATACTCATTTCACATCCATTTTCTTTCCATTTTCCTTCCTTCCTCCTTTCCTTCCTTGCACTATTACCAACTCCCACAGTTGAAATTACCACCTGGTAGGTGTCCTAGGTGTCCATTCTTAGGTCTATACCTCTCTACCTAGCTTCTCCACTGAGCCACAGTGCTCAAATACATGTTGGACTTTTCATTATGGTATCAGCCCTATCTACATTCAATTCAAACTTTTTTTTTTTTTTTTTTTTTTTTTTTGTGGCAAAACTGGGGGTTGAACTCAGGCCTTTGAGCTAGCCAGGTAAGCATTTTTTCTACTGAGCTATCTCCCTGGTCCCTTCAATTCAAACTTAACATTCATAAAAGCAAAAAACTCTTTTCTTCTCTTGACAGCAGTCCCACATTTGTGTCAACAGTATCACCATTTTGTTGTTTATTCATTGTGAGACAGGGTCTGGCTATGTAGCCCAGGCTGGCCTTGAACTACATAGCCCACTTGAACTCAAGCAATCCTATCTCAGCCTCTGGGATTACAGGCATGTGCCACCAAGCCCAGCCATTGTTTATTAGCTTTAAAATGAAGTTATCCACTGCTTTCAGTAACTAGTAAACTACTTACTAGACATATGGGCTGTGTAATTTAGTTCCTTATCCACACTAGTTCCATTTTAAGTGGTCAAGTGCTACAAGAAGTTAGTGGTACCAGATGTGTTCCCATGACTGTAATATACCAGTAATCCCAGGATTCAAAGGCTAGGACAGGAGGATGAGTTTGAAGCCAACCTGGGTTATACAGTGATTTCAAGTCCTGCCTGAAATACAGAGCATGACCTTGTATTAAAAAACAAACAGGGTAGGCCTGATAGCTCAGTGGATGAAAGTGCCTGCTTAGGCAGAGTGAAGGCTGGGGTTCCATCCTGGACATGTTGTGCCCCTGGGGCTTGCTGAGACAGCAATTGAGACTGGGCATGGTGGTGCACACCTGTAATCCCAGCACTTGGGAGGCTGAAAATAGAAAAAATTACTAAGAGTCTGACCTCAGTAGTGAGACCCTGTCGTAAATATAGAAAACAAACAAACCCACAAATAAACAGTAAAAGAAGCTAGTGTCTCACTTGGCATGGTGGCACAGGCCTCTAATCCCAGCACTCAGGAGGCTGAGGCAGGAGGATTGTTGGGAGTTTGAGACCAGCCTTGGCTAAGTGAGCTCAAGGCTAGTCTGAACTACACATTGAGACCATCTAAAAATCAAAATGAAATAAAAGTTCCAGCCGGGCGTGGTGGCACATGCGCCGGGCGTGGTGGCGCATGCCTGTAATCCTAGCACTCGGGAGGCTGAGGCAGGAGGATTGTCGTGAGTTCGAGACCAGCCTGAGCTACAAAGTGAGCTTAAGGCCAGCCTGAACTGCATAGTGAGACCCTGTCTCAAAAAGACAAAAAAAAATAAAAAATAAAAATTAAAAAAAAATAAAATAAAATAAAAGTTCCAAAGACTTAAGAAACTTCCCTTCCTATCTTATAATAAAATAAAATCCAATTTATAAGATTTGGCAAAAGATAAAAAGACCATGTTATACTACTATAGAAATACTCAAGCACATATAAAGATGTGGGGGAGATGGCTCAGTGGAATAAGTGCTTCCCTGGCAAGCACAAGGGCCTGAGTTCAATCCCCGGTTCCCGAAAAAAAAAAAAAAGAGGTGGAGAACAAACAAGTTTAGAGCCAGTAAGATAGCTCAGGGGTTTAAAGCACCTGCTTAGGCAAGCTTAGACAGGTGCAGAGGACCACGGTTCAATCCCCAGCACATGCCATACCAGCCCCACCCTCAGGGTGAGCTGAGCTTGCCATAAAAAGGAAAACAACAAAAAAAGAAGTCCTTTCCTGCCGGGCGTGGTGGCGCATGCCTGTAATCCCAGCACTCGGGAGGCTGAGGTAGGAGGATTGTTGTGAGTTCGAGACCAGCCTGAGCTACAGAGTGAGCTTAAGGCCAGCCTGAACTGCATAGTGAGACCCTGTCTCAAAAAGACAAAAAAAAAAAAAAAAAAAAAAAAAAAAAAAAAAAAAAAAAGATGTGCTTAGCAACAATCTTTGTAATAGAAAAAACTAGTACAGGGTTAGGGAGATAGTTGAGTGGTGGTAAACCTACCTAGACAAGCCCTTGGGTTTGATTCCCAGCATTATGAGGGGGAAAAATGAAACAGAAAAGCTAGTACATCAACCTAGAACTAAATAAGAGATAGGCATGCCTGAAGTCTTAGCTACTCAAGAGGGTAAGGCAGGAGGATCACTCCGGCCCACAGGTTTGGGCCTAACATGAGCAGAGCCTAAAACAAAACAAACACACAGAAAGCTCCATGATACAGAAAAATCTCTACACAATGAGCTGACACAGCGGCTCCAGAACTCAGGAAGCTGAGGCAGGAGTTCTATGAGGTGGAGTGCTGGCCTAAATACTGAGCAAGATACTGTCTGAAAACTAAATGCATACATAAATAAAAAAGTGAAATTTACATAAAGATGCAGAAAAATGCCAGGAGTGATATATAATCAACTATTCACAGTAGGTACTAAATGGAGTGAGGAGGTACAAGAGACAAAGTAGGGGCTCTCTTTCCTCCTACATTTCTTCCTTTTTTTTTTTTAACAAAGAATACAATTTCTTAAGAACTAATGGATAGAAGGGTAAATGCCTGCCTTGGCCAGCAGCATCCTTCTACATTTCTTTAGGGAAAAAACCATAATAAGCACATAGTCAAATACTCTTCTGTAATAGAAATAAAATACTTAAATAATTTTTAAGTATTTTATAAAAAGTTTTTAGACTTAAATATGCACTGTAAATTTTTATTTTTACTTATTGAAATTTGTCTTGCTTTTTTTGAGACAAGAGTCTCACTATGAATTCAGGCTAGCTTTGAACTTGCTTATGTAGCCCAGGCTAGCCTCAAACTCACTGCAATTTTCCTGCCTCAGCCTTGTGATTGCCAGGATTATAGGTGTGCGCCACTACACTTGTCTCTAAATTTTTAAATTGCTAAAGAATTTCAAAAGATGGCTGACTCTCTTTCCAGGCTGGGGATTGAACATAGAGACTGAAAAATTCCCAGCCCTATCAATAGCGAGTATCAAATCAATGCAAAAAGATAGATATAAATGTGTAGGGGCTTAAAGTATAGCTCAATGGTAGGAGTGATCACTTATGAGCCCTGGGCTTGATAGCTAGCACTGAAAAAAAAAAAAAAGTATAAAGTGTTATGGTTTGAGTCTAGTTCTCTCCCCAAAGCCTCACACAGTCTTGGGGTGGCTTCTGGAGTTTGTGATTGATTATTGTGGGTGTGGATGCTACACCAGCCCTGGGGCAGGTAATTTGCATTTCAATGTGAAGAGGAAAGAAGTTAGTGGCTTGAGCTGCTGCTACCCCTCCCTTGCACTCCGGCTCTTTGCTGCTCCCATGAAAGGCTGCTTTCTGTTTTGTGCTGCTCTGCCTTGATGAACTTGGACTGAAACCTCCAGTAACTGTGAGCTAAATAAACCTTTCCTTCCTTCATTTTTGAGTGTCAGGTATTTGTCCCAGCAATGAAAGATGAGTAACTAAGACATAAAGTAATATTTAATTTTATATATTATCAAAGAATTATCTAACTTGCAAAGCCCATTTCTTACCACTCACTCCATAACTCACTCTAACTGGGCTCCTTCCTTAATCTCTTCTCCAAAATAGTTCCCTCCAAGCCATCAGCGCCAACCCCGTCCATTAAATCCAAAGGACATTTTCTAGCCCTGTTTTATTGATTATTAAAGACAACTTGAGAAGTTGTGTCCAGATTCTAAATCCAAAGAAATGGATTCTCTGCAAAACTGCCTGGCAAGGTGGGCATAGTGCGGCACACCTGTAATCCCAGCACTCTGGGAAGCAGAGGCAGGAGAACTGAAAGTCTGAGTCCAACGTTGGGAATTTAGGAATACTCTGTTTTGAAGAAAAAAAAGGGGCGGAAGGTTGGGAATGTCAGGGCTTGGTGGCACAAGTTGGAGCCCAGCCTTAATAACTTACACCCCATCTCAAAAATTTATTTATCTATTTATTTTATTTATTTAATGTATTTAGGGTCTGCAGGTTCTCACTGCACAGATCGATTGGACTCCTAGTGATTCTCTTGTTTTCAGCCTCCCAAAAGCTGGGATTAGGAGTGTGCACCACCACACTCAGTCTCAGTTGCCCTCTCAGCGTGCCCCAGGAGAGGGGCTGGCAGGGCATACTGGGGATAGAACCCTGGTCTCTGAGTCTGCCTAAACAGGCTCTTTAATCCGCTGAGCTATCTGGCTGGGGCCCTCCTCATCTCAAAAATTTTTAAAAATGAAAGAAAATCTCTCTTCTTGGTAGCTTCATGCCTGTTCTTAAGGTTCCTGCAAAAGCAATGGCCTGTAATGGTTTTGTATATAAGGTCAGATGTAATGGTTCTGCAGTGGCTTGTTAGATGGAGAAATAAATCCCCTGCCATCACTAATGACAAAAGCCACAACCTCTATCTATCCCACTGGTCTTCTATAATATATGATTTTTCCCTAATATTTACTTATGCACTTTTTAAAAGACTTCTATTGATACATAATGCATGATACATTTTCCTGGACAGAAAAAGTCTTAATGGACCAACTGTATTAAAGGTAATTTATATGACTTATTTTAGGCCATCCACTTCAGTCTAATATCATTGAGCATTGACACAGTATCACACAGACACACACACACACACACACACACACGTTTTATGAATAAGGAAAAAATGAGTGATCTTTTTAGAAGAATACTTCTCAGTATTTTTGTCACTAGTAATAAGTAAAAATTAGACCTTTTTCCTCAAAAATCTCCATTTTCTTTTTTTGTATTTTTTAGGGAAGGGTTACAAGGTGTTCAGGGTCTCACTACTAGATCGGACTCACAGTGATCTACCTGTTTACAGCCTCCCAAGAGCTGGGATTACAGGCACATGCAACCATACAATCTTAGTTGTTTCAGCGTGCCTGGGGGTGGGGCCAGCATGGCAGGTTAATCCACTGAGCTACTTGGCTGGCTCTTGCTCCATTTCTTTGTTATTGGGATAGATCAAAAGCAAAGTTCCCTTGATTTTAGTCTCTGCATCCCAAAACAAGTTTTTGTTTTGGCAGTGGTGGTGATGCCAGGGATTGAACCCAAAGCCTTTGCACTGAGCTATATTCCCAGCCCTCTCCTGACCATGCTTTTTGTTTGCTTCTGAGAATTTTTTTTTTTTTGGCTGGCTCAGGCTGCCTTAAGTGCAGGTCTGGTAAGACATGGGGAGCTGGGGATCAAACTGCAGTCCCCTGCACCTGACTGGGTTTGCAGGTGCTTAAACACCTGAGCTAACCTGCAAGCCCCCTTTTGTTTCT
Source organism: Ctenomys sociabilis (assembly GCA_004027165.1). Lineage (NCBI taxonomy): Eukaryota > Metazoa > Chordata > Mammalia > Rodentia > Ctenomyidae > Ctenomys > Ctenomys sociabilis. Next base: position 22,888 of record PVKA01026313.1, on the reverse strand, counting down.
TTTTGAGATAGAGTTTTGCTCTGAAGTTTAGGCTGGTCTTGAACTCACAATGTAGCCCAGACTGCACTCGAACTGGTGGCTATCCTTGTCTCAGCCTCCAAAGTGCTGTGATTACAGGCATGTATCACCATGATACATCAATTATATATATATTATTTTTATTTTTTAAATTTAGTACAGCATCTATGGGCTACCACACCCAGTCTAAATCTTGTCTCAATGTGCCCTGGGGGCAGAGCCAGCACAGCATGCAAGGATCAAACCCCAGACCCTGAGTCTGCCTAAGCAAACACTTTAATCTGCTGAGCTATCTGGCTGGCCCTCAGAATTATCTTTTTAAAAACCAAAGTTTTGCCAGGTGTGTTGATGCAAACCTATAATCTCAGCTATTTGGGAGGCTGAGGCAGGAGGATCATGAAGTTTGAGAAACTTTGCCAGGTTCTATTATAAATAAAAGGAATCTTTGTCTTCTTTCAATTCTTTTTCCTTATTCTCTCTTCTTCTATTTTTCTTTCTTCTTCTAATTTTGCATGCATACATCTGGTAATATGAACACAACACTATGCAATATAATAAGTACTATGAAACTCACATTATTTTAGTGAAATTCTGCATCATTTGTAATTTTTGTTTTACTACTACTTTGTACTCTTTTTTTTTTTTTTTTTTTTTTTTTTTTTTTTTTTTTTTTTTTTTTTTTTTTTTTTTTTTTTTTTTTTTTATTTTATTTGGTTGGTTTTTTTTTTTTTTTTTTTTTTTTTCATTGCAAGCATGAGGCCAAAAGTTTGAGTCATGGTACCCCATCAACCCCCCCAAAAGGAATCAAACTGTATCTTTTTTTTTTTTTTTTTTGGTGGAACTGGGGATTGAACTCAGGCCCTTATGCTTGCCAGGGAAGTGCTTATTCCACTGAGTCATTTCCCCGGCCCTTCAAGTTATGTCATATACGGGTAAAATCTCCCTATGATTAATATGATCACTACGTATATCTAAATTGTACCAATAAACTTAATTAAAAAACCTTCCTCTACTTCAAAATTAAAAAGGGGGTTTAGGGAAAGGGCTAGCTTTGATTCCTAATATTGAAAAAAAGAAAGCACAGCTCTGAGCATTTTTCTTTTCTGTTCAAAAGCCTTTGACGAATCACTGATCTTCAGCATATTTTTTTTCCTTTTCTATTCATTTATTTTTTTTTCAGCATATATTAAAAAGTTCTTAACTAAACATGGTGGGACTTGCTTGTAATCTGAGAATGTGGGAAGCTGAAGCAGAAGGATCATATATTCAAGTCTTACCTGTGTAATTTAGCAAGATTCTGTCTTACAAGAAAAAGATGGAGTTGGGGATATAGCTCTTGGGGATATAGTTGTACAGTAACTGTCTAGTACGCACAAAACACTAGATTTGATCCTCAGCACCTCCAAAAATAAAATAAATTCAAAAGTTCTTGGCCAGGTGTGCTGGCACACGCCTATAATCTCAGCCATTTGAAGGATGTGGTAGTAGGCTAGACATGAGTTCAAGGATAGCCTGAATATAGTAAAACCCTCATTTAAAAAAGACAGACAAGAAATTGGACAGATAATAAAGGGACATAAAATAGCCTGGATGCCACAATGAGAAAATTAACCACGGTTATGGCTATAAAAAAAAAAAAAAAGGCCAGATTCAAGAACTGCTGCTAAGGTTGGACAAGCCAACATGATTTTGAAGAACAAGGATGACCAGTGACCATGACTGAGGCTGGATGACCATGCACGAGGCCTTGGATGCCATTGAGCTGCTGAAGAAAGAGAAAGCCAACATCCAGCTGCTGGACTCCTTCATCAACAAGCTCCTAGACAGATAACTCATTCTTTTTTTTTTTTGGCAGAACTGAGGATTGAACTCAGGCCCTTGCTCTTGCCAGGAAAGCGCTTATTCCACTGAGCCATCTCCCCGGCCCAGATAACTTTCTTGATGGTGCCTGAGTGACCAAGGCAGGATCCTTACCATGCAGGACCAAGATCACAAGGGTGGCATTGGTGAGGCAGTGTCTGCAGCAGTTGTGGGGGACCCTGGAGTCACTGTCACCCACAGGGCTGTTAGGCAGGTACCAAGAAGTGGGAAGCCAGCCAAGATGCTGAAGATATTTGGTATTGACAAAGACGCCACTGCACAGGCTATGAGGGGTCTTGTCACCAATGGCTTGACAGGTCAGGCCAGGGTTCTGCACATTCCTGGAAGTCTTGGCATAGGTGCTCAAAGATGTACTGAGAGGAGAGAAAATATGTTTTGAGAAAAATGGAAAAAAAAAATCTGCTTCTAAGAAAGATGGAATAGATACTAGGCAGAATGTGAGTTGTAAGAAAGAAAAATCAAGGGTAACACCCAGATTTTTAGCTTGGGAAAATGCTGAACAGCAAACACAGAAAATAAAGAGTCAACTGGATATGGTGGTACATATGCAACCCCAGCATTTTAGGAAGCTGAAGCAGGAAGATGGCAAGTTTTAACCCAGCCTTGTAATTTGGCAAGTCAGCAACTCAGTGAGATCTGTCTCAAAATGAAAATGAAATAAATCTAGCTCAGTATAAAGACCCTGGGTTTAATCCCTAGTGTCACAAAAAAAAAAAAAAAAAAAAAAAAACAGAACAGGCTCACATAATATTTAGGCATTCTATTATTTGCATTTACAAGAAGTAAGAAATTACCTTTTGCCTGAAACTAACTATATATAGACATCCCCTGTTTAATGACTGGGGCCATGGTCCTACTAGATTAAATAAATTAGTCACCAACTGAGGAACTGAATGTACTATGTACAATATTCAGGACAAAGAAATGGTCAAATGAAACTCCCACTTGATGACTGCTTTCATTTACATAACTCTTATATATAATACTGTAAGGTATAATAGAGTAGCTGAGCATGGTAGCACACACCTATAATCCCAGACTTAGGGAGGCTGAGGCAGGAGGATCCCCAAGAGTTTGAGGCCACCCTAGAGCAGAGTTCAAGACCACCTGCACTGCACAATGAGTGTCTCAAAAAAAAGTATGGCAGAACATAAAATTATAATATTGCACTACACCATACAGTCAGTAAAAATTACAGTACCATATAAACAAAATGTGTCACACCAAAAAATACACTGAGGGTCTATAAACAAGATATACAGAACTATATAGAAAAAGACATTCAAGCTAACATTTGCATCACAGAATCCTTCAAAACCCTCATCAGTGTCATCAGTGGGATTACAATCAGGAGATGCAGAAGGCCCAAGTAAGGGAGATGACAAAGGAGAAATAGAAGAATGAGTACCATGGGTCCTAGGTATAGCTTTCAAGAAGAATCCCCTTAAGCCGGGCGTGGTGGCGCATGCTTGTAATCCCAGCACTCGGGAGGCTGAGGCAGGAGGATTGTTGTGAGTTCGAGACCAACCTGAGCTACAAAGTGAGCTTAAGGCCAGCCTGAACTGCATAGTGAGACCCTGTCTCAAAAAGACAAAAAAAAAAAAAAAAAAAAAAAAAAAAAAAAAAAAAAAAAAAAAAAAAAAAAAAAAAAAAAAAAAAAAGAATCCCCTTAGTGTGATTTATTCTGTCATTTGTTTTTTGCTTCATAAACCTCATGACAGCATTGTTAAGCTTATGCATTTGCTGTTCTACTTTCACGAACCATTCAACATTTGGATTCATGGCCTCTAGTTCTAACATAACTGCAATTACATATGAGAGCACACCCACTAACCCCTTTGCAATCAGTTTCTTTGGTACAGTACTTCTTCAGTTCTTTGCTCTTCCTCCTCTTCTTCTAAGTGTTGCTATGTTTCCAAATCTATTCTGTACTTAGCTCTCCCTCAGTATATTCCACTAACTCTTGAATATCTTGCACTTCAGTCTCACAATTAAGCATGTTAGCAAGTTCCACAGTTGTTTCCTTTGTGAGATTGACATGTTTATCTTTGTCAAATGCCTCTGAATTATGCATGAAATGTTTCAGGCATTTTTTTCCCATTGCCTCACATACACTCTTCATCATTCTTTCCCAAGCTGATTCAATGTTCTTAATGCAGTCTAAAATGTTCGATTTCCAGAAATCACAAAAGGTTATTTCATTGTTTTCTATTGCTGCTTCAGCTTTGCAAAAAGTTGTATGCAAGCAGTGGCTATAGTCCCCTGGTCCGTGGGCTATCAGACAGCAGCTAGATATATTACTCCTTCAACTGGGTGTAGATCAAGATGCTGGGAACAGCCTGGTACATTATCAAGCATAAGGGCAATTTTAAAGGAAATGTCCTTTTTCAGACAGCAATACTTCACTGAGGATATAAAGTAGTTGATCAACCAGTCTTCAAATAAAGCTTACGTTACTCATGCCTGGTGATTGGCTTAATAGTAAAAGAGCAGCACATGCTGACTAACCTGCTTAAATGTGGATAGGTTCTCCGAGTGACAGTGGAGAAAAGGCCTCAACCTGAACCCAGCAACATTTCCTCCCAACAATGTGACTCTGTTCTTAAAAGTCTTGAAGCTGGTTACTGTTTTAACTTCATTGTATTATCTAGGACTTTTCAGATATCTTTTTCAAAAAAGAAGTCTGGTTTTACCCACACTGAAGATTTGTTCTGGGCAGTAGCTGCCTTTCTATTTTATCAAATTGGTCAAGAAATTTTCCTATTGCTTTTATGTCTGAACTTGCAGCCTCACTATTGACATTCTGATTATATTGGTTCAGTTCCCTATAAAACTGCTGAAACTGGGCTGGGGATGTAGCTCAGCAGCACAGAACCTGACTGGCAATCTTGAGGCCCTGAATTCAACTTCAGATACAAAAATAAAAACAAACAATCAAAAACAAACAAACCATAAAACAAAACAATGAAACTATCCGTGACTTGAATATAAACGTTTCCATCAATTCTTCACCTTTATGTGCCTTCAAAGTTTTGAGGTATTTTTGGCTTTTTGAGATAGGGTCACACTAAACAGTTCAGGCTGGCCTTAAACTCAGTGATCCTCTCACCTACACCTCATAAGTGGTATAACTGTGTTGAAGACAGTGAGCCCCTTGGCTTGATTTACTGGAAGACTCACTGACATTCTTTTTTGTATCTGGTCATCAAATCAGACGGCCAATAATTTTTCCATGTCATGAATGAGTACTTATTGCTGTCTAGTTATTATGGTTTTAAAACCTGTTGATATTTTCCCTGCCTCTTTCGTTTGTCTTTATCCTCCAGAATTGTTGAGATGGTTGAATGTGGCAGATTCAAGTCCTGTGCTATTTATTGATTTAACTTTTTAAAAGCTTCATAGTCGATCCCCAGTGCCAAAAAAAAAAAAAAAAGAAAGAAAAAAAAAAAAAAATCAAACTCTTTACACTTACTTGGGGGGAAAAAATAGGTAGAGAAGATAAATTCACCAAAAACCATTCATCAAGGTAAACTCTGACCACATCCCTTTGAACTTTTACATACAGTTTGGGTTTTTGTTTAATTTTTTCATTCATAATGTTAACAAAAGGAAACTAAGTTTAGATTATTTGAGCAACTGTAATTAATTTCTATATTGGTTCAGTCTGTTGGGCCCTATGCAGGATCCAAGTTAGTGGTTTCCTGCAATTTAACACTATACAACTTCGTATTACATCTGCTCCACTTATAATTACCTATTTTACATTTTCCTACTTTACTTAAAAATTTTACAAATTATTTTTAGAAGCCACTTCATAAACAGAGAAATTACATAATTTACTGAACTTTCTCCGAGAGGCATGATTGTAGCAACTTTACCCCCTCCCTCGACGCGCACGCAGCATTTCCTTTATTCTGGATGACTTTAGGATATATTCCAAGAAGTATCACCCATGAACCCCGAGAAATATATTCCCTCTTTCCAACTGCTCCCACGTGGGCCTGCCCCATTCTCCTCAGACACCTCCCCCTCCTACCTCAAGCGCCGTCCAACTGCCTCAAGCCCCACTGTAGCCTTCCCACACCCACTAGAGTTGCTAGCTGAAGAATACCTTTGGTGCTCCTACACCACGAATACCCCAGCCTCGCTGGGGCTCACACCGCCCCCTCCAAAGTACCTGGATCTGAGCGCCGGCCCAGCTACCGGAAGTGTGCGCTCACCATCCTCTGATGGACACGCGGAGGCCGAACTGCTCCTCAATCCTCCCTGCCTATTGGCTTTTTAATATGTCATGTTAGAAATCCTTCCCATTGGCCAATAAGTGTGGGCTTTGCCGCAAGGGTTACTGGGAGTGGTGGTTTCTGTGAAAAGCACCACCGAGTAAATAGGTTACAATTTTTCCTTAAGTGCTTTATTCCCTCCCCCATTTTTCAACAGTTCTTTTAGTCAAAAAAAAACAAGCAAACAAAGTCAGAGTCCTAGGGTCGACATGGTTTTCTTAAACATTTTGTTTTTATTTGTTCTCCTTTGGGGTGGTGGGGAGAGGAATCAGAGACCCCTTTAAAAAGTTCAATACACTATCGCCGAGAAGAAGTCTTAAGCATAAAATATTGTGATTTCGATTGTCTCCGTCTCATAGGCCTGTCCAGGTTACAAATCTCTGTTCTGCACCTACTCAAAATGTGCCCGCCTATGGTTACAGGACAGGGAGCTCATTCTCTTCAGTCTTGGAGCTTCCGGGATGTGCTTTGGGGAAATCCCACGGTGTGTGTGTGCGTGCCTGTCAGCCTGGCCTCGCGGGTGACCATCATCCTTCCTGGGCACTAAAGCCAGGTCCCCTCCTGGGACGATGACGTCTTCATCTGCGACCTGGCCACCAGGAGAGTGCAAGGTGGGTATGTGGAGGAAAAATACCTCCACGGCCTGTTCAGGGTACTTTTGCTCAGGCTTTTTTCCCAAACCTACCTCCTGGAACACCTTGTTAGAATTAAATTTATATTAGTCTTTGGAACAATGTAGACATGAATGGGAGCAAGACAAGAGAACGTTAAAAAAATTTCTTTCAGCCTTAGAGCAAATGCTACCTCCTCCAAATATATATTCCTGGATTAGAGATGGAAATGAAGAGCAAAATTCACACTCATACTGTAAGCTATCTTCAGAGTTCCAGAGGTCATTTGGGCAGGACAGAGATAGATCCCTTTGTAATTCAGTTGGTATCCCCAGGCGCAGTTCTCTTCCTTGAAAGGGGAGAACCTGATATATGCGCCTAAGAGGTTTGAGGCGGAGGGGAGGCTGCGGGAGCTGGCGTCCTCGCTCCCCGAGCCCGGCCTGGCCAGGGCAGGTAGGTGCTTGCGCAGAGCTCAGAACGCCAAGGCACGGCGCACTGGCAGGGGAACGTCACTTTAAGTGCTACTCGATCCCGGTCTGCAGCGCCGGCCAACTCGGGCTTAGCACCGGGTGGGCTCGTAGATATGCGTGGAGGCGATGGGCAGAAGCATCCCAACCTCGCTCGACCCCTCATCCCGAGGGTTAATTGTGGTGGGTGATCTAGGGGTAGGGCGCCTCGTTCCTCCCGGCCCCGCCCCGCCGCCCCGCCCGCGACCCCACCTTTCCGCGCGGCTCCACCCCGCGCCCCTCGCCGGCGTCGCCTCGCGCAGGTCCCGCTCCTGCCGCACCTCCTCCGGCTCTGCAGAGGCGGCGGGGAGCTACCGAACACCGCGGCGCCGGGCCGGAGCCGAGCCGGGGTCTGGTGCTGCGAGACCCCGGAGGCGGGGCCTGTGGGACAGCCATGGGCGTGGAGATCGAGACCATCTCCCCAGGAGACGGTACCGGGGGGCGAGGGGGGAGGGGTCCTGGTCGGCGCCGGAGGGATGGGGTCGGGTCCCGGTGGGTGCGGGGCGTGCGGGGCGTTGGAGCGGAGGGTGCGGAGTGAGCCCCACTGAGCGCCCCGGGTCTGGAAGGCAACCTCGGCCAGCGCTCGATCCGGATGCCTCGGGGTGCGGGCAGCCCCGCCCCGGGGTGCGGACGGCCGGGGCGGGGGTCTGTGGCCGCCGCCGCCCCGGGCTGGAGCGCCGGGCTGTCGCGGCTGCGGGCTTCTCATGGTGGGTTCTTGCTTCTTTCCCTGCTCTGCCCGCTGAGTGGACTGTGCACACAAGAAAAGGACCTGCTGTGCCTCCGCCGCTCCTCTCCCTTCCTCGGGGCGCCTCCTTCCTAGGAGCCCGCCCGGCCTCTCTTGGGGCTGGCAGCGACCCGAGGGGCTCGGAACCCCGCGGGCAAGGGAGACTTCTGCTGGTCCTTTGGTCGTCGCCGTCTCTCACCCTGGCCATCCTGTCTATTCCGGTGGCCTCCACATGCAAACCTCAAAGCCCAGGCCTCCGTCCCGCTGCGCCACCTGCCTGGATGGCCGGGATACCCCAGGAGTCAGCAGGTCCGGAGTAGAGCTCTTGCTTCCAACTTGCCCACCCCCAAGTGCTCCACTGGGTCTTCTGCTCCCTGATAGGGCACCAGCCTCACTTTCCCAACCCCTTGGATATCTGGGTATGGGTGTGCAAGGAATGTGTTTAAAATTTAATTCAGACCCAACGCCCCCATGCTGCAGGGAATTTTTGACAGGCCAACTTCCTATTAGGCATGATTACCCAGGTTATTGGAGGGCCTCTTGCTTTGAGCCACCCTCCTTTGCTTTTTTTGTGTTTGCTTGTCGAAACAAGGTCTTGCCATATGGTTCAAACTGGCCTGGGAATCACTGTGTAGCCCAGGTTGGCTTCAGTTCTTGTCAGTTCTGCCTCAGCTTCCCTAGGGTTGGGATTACAGATATGGGCCGACACACCCTCCTTGCTGAAGAGCAGTGGTTCCTATTAGTCCAAGCCATTACTTAGATCATCCCAGGGGTACAGGCTTCTTTGCCCCAGTAGGAAACCTTACAGTTGGAGTCCAGAGAGCATATCCCAGTTGTCCCATCCCCACCCCTGAACTTGCTACCCTTCACCACAGTCAGAGGACTCTAAAATGCATGCTTGACTAAGTGCCTTGCTCTACCAGAAAATCTCTTGCTGGCTGGGGGCTTTGCTAACCTTCCATCCTGGAACTCCATCCCCCATTACCACCCTATGCCCACCACCAACTCTTTCTCTAGCTTTGCCAAGCTGCCTGCCCGTTACTAAACACACCACCCTTTTCAGCAAACATTCATGGACCATGTGCTGTGTGCATGTGCCCCCTGGGTTACAGTGGTGAACAGACTTCTCTAAGTGTATCTGGGTCCCCATAGTCTAGCCAAGTAGCCTAGACTGGCCTTAACTCTTAATCTTCCTGCCTTAGCCTCTGGGTATGGTGATTACAGTCCTGTGCCATCATGCCTGGGCCAAGCCTCTTTATCCAGCCCCATCACTTTGAATTCCACCCAAATTTATGCCTCTGGTGTAAAATATGCATCTGCCTACTTGCAGTATAAACTCAGATGTCTGATAGGCATTTCAAGATTGCCACCCGCACAGATCTGCTTCTCCCCAGGAAACATCAGGCATATTCTGGTTTCCACCTTTTCCTTCATCCTGGGCCCACCTCCCATCCATTTGCAGGCACTGTCAGCTCCAATTCCACAGCACATCTGCAGTCCACTTCACTCTCTCCTCTGCTGCCCCCACCTAATTTCAGCCATCATCGATTTCTTGTCTGGATTATTGCAACAGACGCCTAACTGTCCATCCCACACAGAGCAGCCAGAGTGATCTTATAAAATCTTAATTCAGATTATGTCATTCTCTTGCTTAAAACCCTCCAGTGGTTTCTGGGTGCACTTAGTATTAAACCCAGTTCTGCAAGGCCTGCATGATGCATCTCTTTCTACTTATCTCCTCCCTCCCTCCTTGCCAGTCACCTAATTGCCTTCTTTCTTTTTTTCTTTATTTACTTTTTTCTTTTTTTTTAATAGGACCGCTCTGTATAGCCTAGACTGGCCTTAAACTTGTGAGGATCCACCTGCCATCGCCCCTTGAGTTCTGGGATTACAGGCATCAGCCACCATACCTGCCCTAAATAGACCTGCCTAAAGACCTGTGCTCTGGTTCCTGATTGCTCACACTTCCTCTAAGAGGCCCTCCTAGACTCCCCTTTTTATTGTCTTTTTTTTTTTTTTTTTTGTTTTGAGACAAGGTCTCACTGTAGTGCAGGCTGTCCTTGAACTTGTAGTGATCCTATTGCCTCAGTCTCCTGAGTGCTAAGACTACAGGTGTGCAACACCATGCCCAGGTTTTCAGGTTTTGTTTTGTTTTTTTTTTTTTTTTGGAGGAACCTGGGATTGAACTTTTTTTTTTTTTTTAAATTGATCAGAAGTTAAAGTTGAACTCAGGACCTTGTGCTTGCTGGGCAGACACGATGCCATTTTTTTATATTGAGAGAGGGTTTTACTAAGTCATTTAATTCCCCCGGCTGGACTTGAAGTTTTGATCCTCCTGCCTCAGCCTCCCAGCGGATATTTTCTTTAGAGGACTCATCACAATCTATAATTATCTTGTTTACTCTAGTATTGTTTGTTTCATTAGAATGTAAACTCCAAAACAGCAGGAAACTTGTCTGTGTTTAGTGTTGTAACCCTTGGAGCATGCATAGGCCTGGTGCAGAGGAAGCATCCAATAATTAGTTGTGAATAATTGTGTTTCTTTGTCCTTGGGAACATCCATCACTCTGCATTATAACCTACAATTTATGTGCCTATTTCTCCAATTTACCTGGGAGTCTACTCATTACTGTACATCTCTGGAATCAATCCAGGCCTGGCCTATAGTAGGCTGTCCATAAAGATTTGTGAAATAGAGAGAAAAAGGGGAGAGATTGGAGTAAAGGAAACCAGTGGCCTAAAGCTCAAGTCCAAGTGACAGTTCTAGTTTATACAGGGCACAGAGCCAGAACTAGGGCCGTGGGCATCTCTATGTTATGAGCATGAGTGCCCAGCTGTGTGTGTTAATCTCAGCATCTGAGAAGCAGAGGCTAGAGAATCACTACAAAAAGGCCAGCCTGTGCTATACAGTGAGACCTTACCTTCCACCCCCACCCACATAAAGAATGTGGTCCTGAGCTCACAGTCACAATCATAGTGGAATGCCTTGGGTGAGCTTTTCTAATCCTCTTTCATCTGCCCTTGTTTCCCTGCAGGAAGGACATTCCCCAAGAAGGGCCAGACGTGTGTGGTGCACTACACAGGTAGGTCTTACCCTCAGCCCCTTCTTCCCTCCCCAGGAAGGCCTGTCTCCTGAGTCCTCTATGAGATGTCTGTCTCAAGACCAAGCTGGAAGCCTAGTCCACTTCTCCCTACTATCTCCACAGTGGCCATTCAAGGTGGCCTCCTGTAGATGAATCAAATATCTATAGCTATCATCCCTCACTGGAGGGAAGGTATTGTCCTGGCTCTCCTGGTTTTGATATTTGGGAGTTTCCAAAAGTCTCCTCTGCTTTCTGGCAGCCTCCTCATCCTACTGTCCTTTGAGAATGTTGGCTCCTCAAAATTTCATTTTTCTTCTTGGAAACAGACTATTTCAGTTCAGCCTGCTGTACTTGGGTACTGACAATGCTTTTCAGGGCAGGGAACATAGAGACCAGCAGGACCATGCTGTCTTCACTGGGATTCTGGGAGAGGACAGTTAGAGGACAGGGTGGGCATCTATAATCTCTGAGCAGTCCTCATCTCCAGGGAACAGAGGAACCTAGCAGAGGTCCCACATCCCCCCATCCCCTCCTGGATGTGTGTGTCTGAAGACCACCTGGGCCTAGGGACATTGTAGACTAACTACCAGGAGGAGCCTTGCTTCCAAGGGAAATGAGGGCTCTGCCTTGTGACTGGCTTCCCGATGTAGCAAGCTTGCTGGGTGACAGACACTTAGCATATAGCAGAGCCAGCTGAATTCCTGGGCCATGCTCAAGTGAGGCCGTTTTATAGCACTTCTCTGGGCCAGCGTGAAGCAGCAGGCTAGTGGAGGTGTCACACAGTAGTTGTGTTGCCAGCAGCTGATGTCAGTGACTGAGGGCTGTCTCATCTCCTATTATGATGTGGCCCTATTACTGTAGACCACCAAGGTCTCTGAGAGGGGTCATTGATTGATCTGACCTACACATAGGTAGACCAGTACTTATCAAATGACTGAAAGGACAACATCCCTTTATAAGTCTTTTCACAGTATTGCTTAGAGCAGGTAATGTGCATCAAACACTACCACTGGCTCTGAGTGGCTCTGGTCTTAAACACAGCAGGGGACTGTAGGGGACTCTCACTGTTTGTTTTTCTTACATTCGTGGGGATGGAATGGGTCTTGTACTTGGTAGGCAAATGCTCTAGCATTGGAGCTACATACCCCAGCCCCTATATGGAATTTTTGGTGAAGTTTTTAAAAATGAAGACTAGGTATAGCAGAGAATATAATCAAAGATGTATGGCCACATTATTAATGATTATTTGATGGTGGTAGGGATCAAACTCAAGCACATTGTAGGCAAGTGCTTTGCTACTGTATTAGAGCCCAGCTCCCATGAATGTTTTCAGTGATGATTATTTAGCCAATACTTAGATAAACATATAAGCTATTCCTACACCACCAGATTTCCCCATGCCCCATCTAGTTGTCCCACCAAAGGGTAGCAATTACTTGTTTTTTCTCCTCATTGACTGGTGACTAGCATTTTTGAACTTCATGTAAGTGAAATCATAGAATATGTAGTCTATTTTTTTCTTTTTTAATTCTTCCTAATACTGGGGATTGAATCTAACATCTTATGCAAGGTAGGCAAGTACTCTACACTGAGCTATATCTCTTGGCCTTTTTAAAAAGGACTTTTTTACATTATCTGCATTGACCTGGAACTTGCAATCCTGCCTAACCTCCCAAGTTATGGTGTGCCACCATACCCAGCTAGTGTGTACTCTTTTTTTTTTTTTTTTTTTTGAGACAGACTCTCACTATGTAGTTCAGGCTGGCTTTTGAACTCACTGTGTAGTCTAGGCTGGCCTCTAACTTATGGAAATCCTCCTGTCTCAGTTTCCCAAATATTTGGGATTATAGGCATGTACCACCATGCCTGGCCTATGTCTGTGAGATTTGTTCAGAGTAATTTTTTCTTTTTATTCCTCCACAGAAATCACTCTATGAATCTACTACAATTTATGTATCCTGTTTATTACTTTTATGTTTATGTTTTTGTTGCTTATTTATTTCTATCTTTGAGACAGGGTTTCCACATGCATTTCAAGTTAGACATGAACTAATCCTATAGCCCAGGCTGGACTTGAACATGCATCGATACTCCTGCCTCAGCCTCTTTTGTTTGATTTTTGAACAACCTAACCCTAACTCAAAGTCTTGCCATGTAGTTCAGGCTGAACTTGAACTCATTATGTAGCCTAGATTGGCCTTGAATTTGCAGCAGTTTTCTTGCTTTAGCCTCTCGAGTGCTAGGATTATAAGCATCTGCCACTATACCTGGCTCCTCATTCTGTCTAGTATTCAACATTTGGATTGTTTATAGTTTTTAGTTACTACAAATAAGGATGCTTTGAACAGTCTTAGAGCTGTGTCTTCTTAGTGCACATATGTATACACATGTGTGTGCATTTGGTTGGGAATGTAACCAGCAGTGGAGCTGCTGGAGTACAGGGTTTTACTGTGCCTGGGTTAGCAGTACTGCCAAGGAGCTTTCTCAAGTGCTTGTGCCAGTTCCCACACCTGTCCAGTGTTTGGATGTTGCGGTTCCCCTGTAATCTCATCAACAGTGAGATTGCCAGGTATCTCATTGTGGTTTTGGTAGATATTTCCCTGATAAATAGTGAAGGTAATGGCCCTGCCTCCTGGGCATGCTGAGCCTGCCTCGCTTGGGTCCAGGCGTGATGGTGCATGCCTCTAGTCCCAGCACCTGGGAGGCTGAAATCAGGAGGATCGCTATGAGTCTGAGCTGTGTAGTGAGACCCTGTACCAAATATATTTAAAAAAAAAGAAGGTAAGCAGTTTTCGTGTATTTACTTCCCATTTGGATATCCTTTTTTTGTGTTGTTTTGTTTTTTGAGACAGGGTCTCCTGTTGAGGCTTGTCTTGAACTTGTGGCACCTCTCCTGCCTCAGTCTCCTGATTACTGGAATGACAGTATACATGGATATCCTTTTTAGATCACTTGACTTTTGTCCATTAAAATAGGGGCTGGAAAGGTAGCTCAGTGGCATAAATGACTACCTAGCAAACCCCAAGGTCCTGAGTTTAGTCCCTGGTACCAAGAAAAAGAAATAAATCAACAATGAGAGCCAGGTGTGATGGCACACATCTGTAATCCTAACATTGTTGGAAGCTGAGACAGGAGGATCACAAGTTTAAACCCAGTCTGGGCAAGACCCTCTTTCAAACATAAAAAATGAAAGGGGTGGGGATGTTGGTCAGTGCAGAGGTCCTGGGTCCAGTCCAAGTACTGAAAAAACTTAGGTTGTAGGGAGTTGGGAGTGTAACTCGGTGGTAGAGTGTGTTCTTAGCATGGACGAAGCCCTGAGTTCAATTCTCCTCCACAAAACAAAGCAATAGAGGTTCCAGTTAAAATGTGTTTCTTTCTCTTAATGATTTATATGAGCTCCTTATACATTTTGGGTATGCATTCTTGATTGTTATTGTACCTATCCCAAACATCTCGCATACTGTAACTTGCCTTGTACACTTATCAGTCTTCTCCTTTATGGTGAATACTTACTACCTCCTCCCTAGTGTGAGAAGCTGAAAGAGTAAATAAGATCTCAAAATGTACACTAGATATTGTGAAATGGGGAGAAACTTCAAAAGGAAAGAGAAACTGATATGTGGAAATGGAAAAAAGAAGGAAGGATAAAGCAAAAGAAAAAAAATATATGGTAGTTAAAATAGTTATACTAATATCTCTCAGCTCATTGAAAAGATAGGTCTATGCTAATACTGTTTGGACAATTAAATGCTGATATCTTGTACTCTTGAGTAACTTATTCAAAGACAACAGAAGCAATATATTAACCATTGTTATCTTATAATGTTTTGGAAAGTTTTTTAAAAAATATCTTTTTTCTTTATGTATTTGGTACAGGGTCTCGCTTGGACTCATAGTGATCCTCCTGTTTCAGCCTCCCCAGTGTTGGGATTACAGGCATGTGCCAACATGTCCAGTTTCGGTGGCCAGCATGTCACACCTGGGGCTGGGCTGGCACAGCCTATGGTACTGAGGATCCTAACTCAGGTCCTTGTTCTCGCTAGACAGGTGCTTAAACTGCTGAGGTGTCTTCCCTGCCTTGGAAATTTGTTTTTTGTTTTGCTTTTTGAGTTTTGTTTAAAATACAAATTTATAGAAAAATCCTTCCTCTGTCTCTAAGTGATGATTTTCTCCTATTAGTTACCCTGTAGAACTTTATGATTATTATTATTCACAGTGCTGGAGATAGAGCCAGCCCCTTACACATACAGGGTGAGCCCTCTTTTTTTTTTTTTTTTTTTTTTTTTGCGGGGATTGAACTCAGGACCTCTCACTTGCCAGGCAAGCGCTTGTTCTTTTTTTTTTTTTTTATTCCTTTATTTATTACAGTGTCTCGCTACACATCACGGATTCTTTGTTTGCGGGGGTGGGGGGTGAGCTCAGCCGGCCCTGCGAGGAGGGGCTGGCATGGCATGTGGTGCTGGGGCTCGAACCGCGGTCTCCTGAGAGGCGCTCTAGACCGCTGAGCTATCTTACCAGCCCGCAAGCGCTTATTCTATTGTGCTATCTCTCCGGCCCCCTGAGCACTCTTACCACTGAACTACACAGCCCTAGCTTTATGCACTATTGCTTTCCTATTTGTATCTATGAATGTATTGCAGTAGATTTTTGCATGTGGATTTGATAGGGGTCAAAGTTTGGTTACCGCCCTCTCCAGATGTATATATAGTTACTCCAGCAACATTAATCCACAGTATCATGTTTTTTCTTATATGTTGCTGTAGCATCTTTGTCAGATGAGTAACTAGATATGCAGGCCTGCTTCAGGACCAGGTTGCTTTGGCTGAACTTGCAGCAACAGGTAACTGTACATGTAGGCTCCCGTAGATTCAGTTATACCTGAAGGGACTGGAGAAAAAGAAAGCCTGTAATAGTCAATTTAGTCTATAAATGTGAAAGGGAAAAACTATACAAGAGAACTTGTTCTCTTTAAAACTTTGTTCTTTTGAAACTGCCTAGTTCTGTAACTGCTTTGTGGCTTTGTCATTTCTTGACCCTTTTAATCACAAGAGCATAAGTGAACATACAGGCCTGATTGTACCAAACTTCATAAATTGATCATTAATCTTATAACCTTTCACTGATAGCTACTCAGAAGAGCTGCTAGGCATTAGGGCCCAATATCTAGAAATGATGAGTGCCCGTTGACATGAATCTGCCTCCAAATCCTGGGTGTCATTTTGGTGTTTCTGTTGGCCATTGTAAATGGAGTGTGTGAGTTTGTGCGCATCCATGTGTGTATTTGTTCAAGCCTTTGTCTGTGGGAACATACGGAGATCTAAACATTTTCCGAGCATCTGTTTGGCCATCAGGGTTTTTCTCCTGAGTATGTGTGCATAAATGTATGTGAGCATACACAAGTATCTCTGTGTATTGGAATATCTTAGCAACTTGTGGATATGTGTGAATTTGTATCTGATCTGAGCATCCACCTGTGTGTATCTCTGTGTAGGAGAAAGGTTTTCTCCTCTGCCTCATTTAGAACTTGGGGCAAGAGATCAATTTATTCTACACAAAAGGTACATAAGTCAGATTGCTTCTCTAGTGCACACTGAGGTAGTAGAAATTTAGAAGTAAAATCATAGATGCTCAGACATGAAGCTAGCAGAGCTTCTCCTGAACATGGCATATGTGAGACCCAGACAGAAAAGGTGATTTTCTCTACATCACACAGACTTAGTGCCAGATTGAAGATAGAACCCTGTCTCCCAACTTAATAGGCCAGATTGCCTTTTGTCATGGTCTTGCGGCAACAGGAAGAACTTGTGGAATAAGGTCACTTGGAGAAGCTCTGATGTCTCAGTGAGTCACCAACAGGAAGTGAAAAATAGAAAAGAAGTTCTTGAGTTTGGTCTCCTGGGCAGAGACTTATCAGCAATGACCAGGCATCCCAGCTGGAGGGTGAGCGATGCTCCCACCTGCTGGCAGCAGCAGCAGGTGTTCTGGTGTCAAATAGCCACTTGAATGGGGTTGGGAAGCTACCACTGATGGGATGAGTCACCTTCCACTGTAGTGGAAGTCACCTTTCACTGCAGCGGGGCATGATGTAACTTTTGGATGTTACATTTTGGGAAAAACCTTAGAAACTTTAAATGGGGTTTCAACCTGAGGCTGGAATATGAAAGAAGAGAGAACTTTTGGCCAAGGAGTGGTGTGCAAATATTGAACAGAGCAGAGAAATTAGAGGTGTGGTATGGGAGGCTGTGGGAGAGAAGGAAAAAGCAGGGAGCTCTCAGGTAGGGAGTAGTTCAGTCCTAAAGTGCCAGTGATACATTGTGGGCATTAGGACTCTGCCCTGTAGAGCTATTGAAGAGTTTTAAGCAGGGAAATAATATGATTTGATTTGTGTTTAAAGAAATAAAGAGCCAGAGAGATAGCTCAGTAGAATAGGCACCTGCATGGCAAGTAAAGGTCCTGAGTTCAATTCCTGGTACCACAGTAAGTAAATAAATAAATGAAAGAGATAAAAATGGGTGCAGAGTGGCAGTGGAGAATGGAATAAAATCAGAACAGAGCATTAAGGCCAGTTATGAGTTGTTCCTGTCCACAGGTGAGAGATGATGGTTACTTGGTGAGATCACAGGGAGGTGAGGTACCAGGAATGGAGAAAATAGGATTCCAAAGAGATGTGGGGCTTGGTGAGAGCAAATCTACTTTAGACATGTTTAAGATGACCTTAGAATTAACTCACAACCACACCTCTTCTGTGTTCTGTTCTTGGTTTTGACAGGAATGCTCCAGAATGGGAAGAAATTCGATTCATCCAGAGATAGAAACAAACCTTTCAAGTTCAGAATTGGTAAACAGGAAGTCATCAAAGGATTTGAAGAGGGTGCAGCCCAGGTAGGATAAGGATACTTATTGGGGGATCTGGGCCCTCACCCTCACTGCTTCGAAGCTACTCACCAACACATGGCATCGCCACCTAGTGTGCACGCGTGGCTCTGCGTCTTTTGGGGCTAGTGTGTTTCCCTTTGTCACCAGGTCTTCCCTGAACACATCCCCTTAGGCTTGCTTGGAACTATGTGGGAGGCCAACCAGCTGCCCAGACCCAAGGCAGCGGAAAAGTTAATAGTGGAATAAGCCAAGGAAGTGATTTTTTTTTTAACTCAAAAAAGTGATAATTTCAGGCATATAGAAATACTGCAAAAATAGTAAATTCTTTATTTTTTTTCCCCCTACTTCCCCAGTTGTTAACATCTTATAGTCACAGCACAGTGATCAAAACCAGAACACTGAATTAGTTGACTCAAATTTTTGAATTGATCATTTGAAGTTCAGAAATTGAATTATTAAGATTTCTCCAATTGTCCCACTAATACCAAATAGGTTCTTAACAACTACAGTGCTGAACCCTGGCCTAGGCTGTTCCTCCTTGGTTTCTGTGGCACAGGATGGCGCCAGTCCAGTGAGTCTCTGTGCCTTCATTTCTTGGTGTGGCCTCCTGCCTCAAACCTCTGGTCCAGTCCTCTTCCTGAGTGTACACAGGCTCCAACTAAACATTCTCTTTTGTTACTTTAGAAGGGGATAGAGAACAGTTTTGAGCAAATGTTTGAGACCTATGCTAATTGAATAACCAGCAATGTTGGATGTATGAATTTTGAAACTATTACTGTCCCACATAAAAATCTGTGCTATTTTAAAGGCAGAATTTACCATTCTTTTGTGTAGTTTCAATGTGCCGCATAAAGTTCATCTCAGATCTTCAGTTACCATGAAGACATTTGCCATAGTTACCTTACTTTTTTCTTTTAAATCAAGCTGGGTCCTCTTTCTCCTCTTCCCATCTGCCCCCATCCCTGCTAGATGAGCTTGGGGCAGAGGGCGAAGCTGACCTGCACTCCTGATGTGGCATATGGAGCCACGGGCCATCCTGGTGTCATCCCTCCCAATGCTACCCTCATCTTTGACGTGGAGCTGCTCAACTTAGAGTGAAGGCAGGAAGGATCTCGAGGTGGCTGGAGATGGCTGCTGCTCACCCTTCTAGCCTGCCCTGCCACTGGGATGGCTCCTCCTAGGTGGGCTCTTGATCAGTGTGCTTAGCTCACTGCCCCACGGCACTACTGCTCGCTCTGCCCAAGCTGCTCTGTATGTGTCACCAGCCTCACACATCTTTGCTTGAGGAGACTTCGGTTGCAGATTGAAACATTTCAGGTTGTGCATTTTGTGTGATGCATGTAGTCACCATTCCTGATCATAGAACATAAATGTGTTTGCACAATCTATACTGCCTTACCGTCACTTAAGCCAGACACACAAGGTGCTTAGACATGAGTGTACATGGTGTACCGAGGGACTTGAGCCAGTTACCTTTGCTGTCACTTTCTCTTACGAATTTTGTTAGCTGCTCACTTAAACAATGTCTTTGGAAATATGTAAAATAAAGGCTCTATGCTCAACAGTTTCCTGTCTGTCCTTGTTAAGTAGGACATGCTCTATGGACCACACGTCAGTTGCCCTTTGAGAAAAGCAGCAAGGAGCTTTATAAGTAGCTAGGAGAGTTTAATACACATGACAGCTTTAATGGGAACACTTCATGCTAGGCCTTAGTGTGTGTGCGGTGCTGGAGATGGTGTTCTACATACTTTTGTGTGTTGGGGGAACCGGGAATCAAACTCAGGATCTCATGCTTGCCAGGCAGGTACTACTGCTGAGCTACATCCCTGGCCTAACTTTTAAATAAAATCACCAATCCTCTAAGCAAGCCTGCAGGTAGGTATTACCTGCTACTTATCTCACAGGCTTAAGATTTCTCTGTGTAGCTATCCCATAGCCTAACAGTCAGTTGTGGGATTTAAATCTTATGCAACCTTGCAATCTCTTATTTGGGGTGGAGTAAGAGAGATGGGCTCCCCTCAGCCAAATGGAAACTTTGTGTTTCACACAAAGAAAGTATGTTGAGGCTTAGAATACATGGGAAGCTTCTTTGGAAAAAAATGTGCAACTTTGAACTTGTCTTCACAGGTACTGGTTAATGTCATCTAAATCACTCTCATATCACTGTTGCCCAGGCTGTCCTCCTAATTCCTGAAATCAAGTGATCCTGCCTCAGCCTCCAAGCAGCTGGGACTGCAGGCGTCACCATCGAGCCTAGATACATGGCTTACTTTCACTGACATTCCCTGTAACTAGAAGCCCCCAGTTAGGGTTTAGAATCAATCCTTAGTGATATAGGTTGTGTGCAGATTAGAGGAGCCCAGGACAAGGTGGCTAAGAAGTTTTACTTTCAGTTGGCCTAGGACAGTGATAGAGAACCTTTCAGAGCTTTCAGTACCAAATAGCCCACTGGCTTGCCATGGGTTTACCACCCTGGGCCTGGGCCAAGAGAAGGTGGAACTGCAGGGATGCACTTGTGAGAAGCTGTATACAACACACACACACACACACACACACACACACACACACACACACACACTTTTCTCCTGATACCAAACATATGGGAGAAAGAACTGACATGTTTTACAAAAAGGTACAAGTTGATTAACATAACATATTCCAATATGTATCAAAGTTTCTTTTGAATCTCAAGAAATGAGGATATTCTGTATTGATTAAAAAGAAAAAAGTTAAAAAAAGAAAAAAGTGACAGTGGTCACATGTACTTTAGTCCACAGTGAACATACAGAGTTTATTTTGGTGGATCTGTGTTGATGCCGTACTTCTCCTTGAGGAGTTTCAGCTGTTCCTCTTTCTTCTTGGTATCCATCTTCTGAAATGCCTGGAAATGGGGCAAGCACCGATGTTACAGGGGCTGATCTACCATTGTATGGATTTCACACTACCACCAGCCAAAAGAGGAAGCTCATGGCACACATTCCCACCACGTGCAGCCCACCGTGATTCTCCAGTGTGCTCATCTGTGATGGTGACAGTGACTTCGTGATACTTACCCTGTTGGCATTATAGTACAAAACCACAAGGTATCTGTTACAGACATTGAATCCTGACAGGTGGTCACAGGCATTCTTGGCATCAAAAATATCTTCATAGACTACATATGCTGTTCCTCTAGTTTCAGGTGTGTTCCCCCTGCAGAAGTAAACATAACTAAAGTGAACATAACTACACAAACATTGTTAAGTAAATAAAAGATCACCATGAGGGGTTTTTTTGCAGTACCATGAGTTTTTTGAGATTAGGTTTCATTATGTAATTCAGGCTGGGCTTGAATTTGTAGAGCTCCTCCTGCCTCGGGCTCCTGAGTGCTGGGAGTACACCAGTATGGCAGGACTGAAAACTTTTTTTTTTTTTTTTTAAAAACAGGGTCTTGCTATTTAGTTCAGATTGGCTTTGAATTCAATATGTAGCCTAGGCTGGCCTTGAATTTGTAGCAATCCTCCTGTCTCAGCCTCCCAAGTGTTGGGATTACAGCTGTATGTCATGCCCAGCTTTTTTAGGCTTAGAAGTCTTTTGAAACTGCCAAATATCTATATGTAGTTTTTTGAAACAGGGTCTTGCTATGTAATTCAGGCTTGCCTTGAACTCACTATGTAGCCCAGACTGGCCTCAAACTCAAGGCAAATCCTGCCACATCCTCCTGCCTCCACCTTCCAAGTGTTGGGATTACAGGTGTACACCACCACTTCCAGCCTATCAAATATATTTCATTTAAATATTTTGAGGTCAATGTGAAAACATTAGAAATAAACAATATGGACAGGTATGCTGGATAAGCGTATCATTTCTTCAGCTAGGTAATTCTGTTTTCATATTTAACATCTAGCTTGTTTTATCAGGAATATAAAGAATACAAAGCACTAGCGATAAAAAACTGGCTTGAAATTTTGGGATAGTTTAATATCTGGACAGATTGTAAACTGCAGGTCTGTTGGCAAATGCAGCTCCCTGTGATCATAACCCATCATCAGTACAGAATTAAAGCTGAATTTATGTATTTTTTTTTGTGGAAATCAAATGTAATTATATCCAATATTTATAAATTTGTGATATAGGGGAAAGAACTCCCCAACCTGTTAGATGTCCAGTACAAGTTTGTGTTCTCTTACTTTTTTTTTCTTGGTACTAGGAATCAAACTCAAGACCTTATACTTGCCAGGCTGTGCCACTAATCTATAATTCTGGCCTAAGAAACTGAATTTAAATGCAAGGTGATGATTTATTTGAAGAGTAAAAGAGATGACAGAATATAGAGTGTGTGAAAGCAAAATAATACTTGTGGGCTCTTCTCTGGGCTCCTTTTGTTGGATTTCTTCTTCCAGAGTAGGCTCCAGGGATCTGACTGGTTGCATGGTCTTCCTCTTAGATTTCTTCTGGTCATACTACCTTCCTGTGGTTTGGTAGAGGCTAAGATTATGGGTGGGCAGCTCAAGGACAAGTATCTTAAGTTTAAGGGGATTACATTGTCCAGCTATCTGGGACCTCCCCGAGCTTAGTTTCTTTTCTTTTTTTTTTTCTTTTTCTTTTTTTGCGGAACTGGGGATTGAACTCAGGTCCTTGTGCTTGCCAGGAAAGCACTTATTTTACTGAGCCATCTCCCTGGCCCCCCTGAGCTTAGTTTCTTTGCCTTTCTGACTGCTCAAGATAATCTGCAGGTCTTGACTGCTCAAGACCTCTGCTCTAAGTCTCTCCCCTGACTTCTAGCAAAGCTCAATGTGGCCTCATCCTATATTCTCCCTACCTACAGGCCCGTGGTCCCTATATCTTCATGTACATTGCCTTATTCTGTTGCTCAGAGTAAGGTGACTTTTCAAGTCCAGCTTGATGGTCCACACCTGTATTCTGAAGA